>JAAAKG020202881.1:0-23351 GCA_010014905.2 Druon quercuslanigerum
AACGTTAATTATTCATTACATATTGTAAGTTACACGTTACTGAGATGTAACTCGGTGCCCGGTCTCTGGCTTACTAAACTGACGACCCGTCGAACACACACGCACAAAATCGTTCTTCATCATATACATATATATAAATGAACACAAATTCTTTCGCTCTTAACAGGACCCAAGCGGGGCCAGACTGGGTTATCCCTAGGCGCTGCACTTGGGCTTGATCGGGTATCGCATTCTGCCCGATCTGGCCCCGGTCAGTTCCATATTGGAATTTCTGCTCGGGATCTATTTTGATTGCGCTTATATTTCCTAATTTAATTATATTCATTAAGTTATGTCCATCAGAGGGCAAAGCGAGGGCATAGTGAAAAATAGGCTCTTTATAAATAGGCTCAATTACAATTGGGATCCTTAAGAACACACACTGAGGTATCATTTAGAGCTTATTTATCGTTTCAGGTTCCTTTTCAGCAATGCGTTCATAATGGTTTTCAGAATGGGTTCTAATGGGAACCCCAGTTGTTCCTGTGATAATTTTCATATTGTGTTCGAAAGCTTATTTTAATATTTGAATATACAATTAATTAATACTTTTTTCTTGCGCAAAAAAAGCTTCAAATTCTTGCCAATTCCATTTTTTGATAAAAAAGAGTTTTTAGATTTCGGAAAAAAATTGCTTGAAAGAAAGGAATGTATTACTGATTGTATCTAATTAAATATGTTTTTATTCAAAAGAAATTATTCGTATAAAAAGTATGATTTTTTCATTTACAAAACATTATTTCTTGAATGAAAAAAATGAACTGAATATATTCAGTACTATATATTTTTGACTGAAGTAATCTTTTTCTCAGTGTAGATTAAGCATTCATTCTGTGTTTTAGCATTTAAATAGTCTTCGCATATTCGGAGATGAAAACAAAGCATAAAACCCGACGTTAAAGTGTCTTCAGTGGTGCTCAAATCAACGTTTAAATGGGAAAAGTGGAAAGAAGAATGATCAAATTCTCTCAAAAATGGTTTAAGCGATTTTTTCTTTCTGGTTATAAAATAGTCTAGGCTTACCAGAAACAAGAACAATACATAATAAGGTGTACCAGCACCTTTTGGGCTAAGCTCAATCGAGACTAGCCGTGTAGGAATCAAGGTAAACTTTTTCCATTTTTTACGCTTGCGCCTTTTTGTGGCTCGATTCCTGTCTCGTGTTTTACATGTTTCCCAATTCTTAGGCTTGCCTAAAAAAATCAGCAAGCTTCTGGTAGATTTTAAACTTTCTTAAGATATTTCAATCCACACCTAATAGTTTAAGTTTTTATCGAGGTTTTTATTTCGAAGTAGGGACTAGAGAGAAACAAACCCACCTTGATCACGGAATCGGAAATCGGGTCTAACGAATATTTAGTACCAGGTGGTTTTAGTGCTCAGCGGCTGGCCAGTTTGTACGTTAATGGAGACGCACACATACGTTATACGTAGGTATATTGAAGATAGATAGGTTCGAAAGATAGACGGCTAGCGTTTAGGTGTCATGGGATTGAGTCGTTGACGTATAATATTTGTTCATTTATACCACAACAGGACCGCCCAGAGTGCCTCCTAGGGGGGTAATAACAATAAGCTAATGGCCACGTTTCATTTTTTCTAAACCCCTTACCTTTCCTGGGTCATATTTGCAAATAAAACTAAGTGGTGCCAACCTTAATTCACGTCTTGTTCAGTTTTCTCAATTTACTTTATACTTTATGTGTTTATATTGTAAAAATAAACTATGTTACCAGAGTTAATTACCGCTGATTGTAATTACTCAGTCATTAACAAGACATCATGCGAGAGTCCGTGTTTTATTATGTAAATCACCGGATGCTCGCAGTATGTGACCAAAACTGGCATCAAATTTCGTCAGACGGTCTCTTGGAAGGTAAATCCATCCTTTGACATCGAATATTTCTTGTCACTTTTAAAATCATTTCTATTTGTTTGCTAGGATAAAGTTAGACCAAGAGGCCAAAGTTATATTGATCAAGTGTCCGAATTTGGCCTCACTTCTAATTTCAAAAATAATTGTTATAATCGCACTATTACCTTTCGCGACTTCTTCTACTCGCTCTGATCCCACTACCGATTTCTAAAAAAATGTTCACATTCAATTTAACCTATTCTATAAGTGAGTAACAATTTATAAATGGCTATCAATTCTAAACAAATAGAAATTCAAAACGAGTTCCAGAAATATTGTTTTATATAGAAACACTTACTGTGCCCTGTTAAAAATGTTTGAAATTCTATAATACTTCTACAATACAAGCTTAAGGTGAAATTGCGAATACGGTACTGGAATGACGAAACTGCAATACACTTAACTTCTAATATAAGAACCACCGCTTTACTGCGTTCCTAGAACTACTGGCCACTTGTGGCTTTGGAATGTGCTGATATGCGGAGCAAAGGAGGCTTGCTCACTCTAAGTGCTGAGTCATTCGTAAAGAACAGGAGCACAGGGAAAAAGCTGACAGTGTGCGGATGCTCACGCGCGAATCTTGCGTAATATTAGGAAAGTGTTGAACAATGCTAGTGACTGCTTACGTTTGGAGGCCTCCGATTGAGGACCAAGGCCAGGGCAAGCCATCCCCGAAACCGGCCTACAGTCGGAAATTGAGTTTGTTCTCTAAAACTGAATAAATGAATGAATAAATAGTTGATTCTGATTACAGATGAAATCAATGGAATTCGGAATTTTTTAAATTAAATATTTAAAACATTCTTATCCTGCAACTTCCACTTGAAATTGTAAGTCTAATATAAAGGATTTCTCTGAAATTCAACATTTTATTTCATATAAAGTAATGTTTAATGATACAAATGAAACAGTTTAGAGCTCTTCCGCCGCCGAAGTCTTGTACATACCTTAAAATAGTTAAGATCGTTTTTAGAAAACCAATATCGACATTTAATTCCTTTTAATAATTAAATTAAATGATAAACAGCTCTTCAGCCGTCGGAGTATTTTATATGTCTGAAAGTGGTTTTTTTAGAATATTTTTAGAAAAATAATAGCTGCGTCGCAAGTAATCGGCATTCATAAATAATCGCATAAAATATCACTGAGCCCAACATTTTTTAAACAAGTATGAAGCGTTTTACCGAGCTCATCGTCGTTTCGTTAGTTTCCAAAAAGTAAGTTCCCACAAAATTGTAGAAATACGGCAATGACTCTGCAAATTGGCATTCACGTAATGCAGTTTATACAGCAAGTCAAAATAAAGTATTTGTCAGTTTTTTTACCTGATACGCGATCAAGTAGCTATTAATTTTCGTTTGAGAACTTCTAGTATTCCAATACATTAAAAATATTTTTACGCATAAACAAATGACACTTTCAGCAAAAAGAGAATTTTGAATGGGAATTAGAATTTAAAAATTCTATACATTTATTGACGAGAAAAAATCTGCAATCGACAAGAAAGAGGTCTACTGTATATTAACAGACTATTTACAGTCATTACTTATCGTCATTTACAGTCTGAGATAGTTTTCCTTTCGCAGATTGGCAATTCCTTTTTGATGAAGACGAACAGGATGACTTTTTTTCTTTTTCTTTTTGCATGTATAAGATTCGGTACTAGCAGTATTGACAATAAAAGTACCAGAGCTTCCATCTTTTCCGTTAGAAATATAGAAAAATACGGAAGAAATAAGTTACATCAGTGAAAATAAATTTTAAAAGGGTATTTTTTGTTAGTAATTTCAAAATTGGAATAAAATAAGTTTAAATGTAAACATTAATATTCTGGAAAGTCATTTAAAATTCCTTTTTAACCTACAATGTATTTTAATTTCCTGACTTTTCTTATAACGAAAAAAATGCTCTGAATTTTTGCGGACCTGCAGTCATGATTCCTACGAGGTTTTTTCTCTGTATATACACAAAGTTAAAAATATTTGCAATTTTAATATACAATTACTATACGATTGTATAGTAAATCTAAGAACTCGGTCTATGAAGTAGTAATTAAGAGACTGCTTAGTAAATTTAATATACATGTATATTGATCAACTTGTAAAAAAGTCACGTAATTTCACTTTACACAAATTAAAGATAATTTTGGTAGTAATTTTCAATTCTAAATAATCAAGCATGATATTTTTTTCTAGTTGAACATCAATTATACTGGACTTTAAGTAGTAAAATTCAATGATGATGGTATATTAAATTTACTACACGTATATGCATATTGCTCCCATTGAATCAAATCAAATCAAAAGGGAAAATCTCCTTTTACATCCGCCATGTGCACATTCAAGTCCGTATTGTCTACCACCTCTATATGAATGGTGAACCCATAAAGGTATTGTAAGTGACGAACATATTCAGGAAACCCCTCTTTTACATAAGTTTTGCACTTAAAACATTTGTCCAGTTCCATTTTAGTAAACTCTCTCATCTTCATAAATTAAAAATTATGTCTGGTACGAAACATATTAAAATTTTAAGTCTTTTGAAACTGTCTATCTCTTTAAATATATTTAGTTTTTTTCAGTTCTAAATATTATTTATGACATGTTTCAGGGGAACAACATTTACCTGTAATGTAAGAAGTTTGCAACACCACTTTTTTATAATTTTTCAAATATAAAAATAAACTAAAGTTTTTATGACAAATTTTGTTTAACGAAATTTTAAACATCGTTTTAAATTGAATCCCTATGGCTGCTTTCAAGTTCTTTCCGGTTCACAAAAGTCACGATCAATGTGACCGAAGCAGAGAGAAATTTGAATTTTTTTCTTAATTATTTGTAACACCTGAATTATCAGATATTTTTAACCGTTTTAAAATTCATAGCTAATTTTTTTATTCTGATAAAGAAAACTGTACACATCGTGACCTTTAAGTTAAAGATAATAAAATGGAGAAAAAATTCAAACTCATAAATCATCACTATGTATGTACGAAAAAGTATATAGAAAATTATATCATTTTTGGATTTCAAAAATACTACCAGTTCTTGTAAAATTGTCACGATGAACAAAGATTTTACATATTAGGTTTGCGACTCAAATACTGCAACCCCAAAATTCAATTTCCTTAGTACTCAATAAATTCTCGAATAAAATCTTTTTTAGTATTAGTAAAAAGTACTTGTATTTTGAAGTTAGACCTAGAGTCGCTTTGAACGATGCCGTATATAAGCTAATCATAAAATTGTACTAGTTTAAATATATACTTATAAGAAATAATATGGGCAATATAGAAGAAATATTTCTCACAGTATAGTGTAATGATTTTTTTCTTAATTATATAACGCAAATAGAAAATGCCTCATAGAAAGATGCATCTAAAACTTCCAAATTATATAATAAAACACTAAAACCAAAAAGAAATGGAACATTTTATAGAGGTTATTCAGAAAGAATATGAATATATTTAATAATTCAACTACGGACTTTCTATTTTCGAACCTTTTTCATCGTCTATGTCAACACAGATAAATTTTTCGAATAATTGGTTCATGCTTAATCTCCAAAAATCCATTATATACTGAAAAATGTGGGGTAATTGTAAGAACAACGATTTTGTAAGTAAACAGTAAGTACAGATCAATGAGCTCGATAATTGATGTCCATAATAAGGGCCCACTGAAAGAAGGTGAAACTGCACTTGGCACTCTAAATAAATTATATATTTTAACTTGAGCCAATAATCCTTTCAGGCAGTTCAGGCAGTTTACATTTCGCAGAGGAAGATGAAAGAAATGCTCTTTAGGAGCCTTCCGTAAACCACGAAAGGCCACATGGGGGTAGGGGTGGGGTTCGAGTCCAAGCCACGCGGTTTTACACGTCACTGTTACAAAAAAAAAACGGTTAGCTTACTTTATTTTTTTCAAAAAGCGCGCAGAACCCTAAATACGGTCCGTGCGAATCAGTAGCTTGCATGAGTGGCTGAAGTCGCCATTTGTCGATTCAGATTGTTCTTAAAAAAATAAAAAATGAACCTCATATTTTTTATTTATTTTCGTTTTAGAAGAAATAGAAACAAACCACGTAGCACCCTAGGGGGGAGGGGAGGTTCGACGAAAGGCCACGGTGGGCCACATAGGTGGAGAGGGGGCGTAAAAAGTGACCCAAATTGTGCGTCGTGGTTTCTGGAAGCCCCCTTAGTGACAAATAGCATTATTTTTTATGAAAATTTTTCAATAGAAATAATCAGTCACAGCATTCATTGGGTTAATGAGTCATTCTAGGGTCACTGATTTATTTATATAAAAATGTACACTGATTTACCCAATTACACGGTAAAAACCACTGTTTTTTCATTGTAGACCTGCTCTACTGTTGATTCAGTGAAAATTTCACTGATGACGCCCCTATTCTGCAATTGCACCGATCTCTCTGGTAGCTTAGAGGTAGGAGCACCCGACCGACAATCGGAAGACCTGGATTCTTCTCCCAGCGGAGCGAAAAAAGATCTTTTTTCAAAAAAATATTTTATTTTTTATTTTTTGAATATTTGTAAAATTTTAAGAAACATTTGTATCACCTGAATTATCAGATATTTTTAACCGTTTTAAAATTCATAGCTAATTTTTTTATTCTTATAAAGAAAACTGTACACATCGTGACCTTTTTTACTTTTCATCGGATTTACAAATTCTCGCAAACTTTCACAACAATTTCTAAAACTCTTTAAACAAAATTTATTTCAAATTTTGAGAGAGCTTTAAGTTTTTTGATTTTGGTAGGAAATATCTGGTTGACGAAGTGGACCTTCATTTCAGAACCTTGAAAAAGTGCGTGATAGCTTGAGCTGATTACACGGAGAAAAATGGAACCTCTCTTTGGCCATGTAAATGTGCAGACAGATTATATTGGAGGGTCAACTATAGGGCAGCTCTTTAATATGGCTAAAGCGACTATCTCTAGAAGGTTAAAATAAGAGGTCTAAATTGACAATCTCAGAACGTCGACTCGATCATGTCGTACCGTCGTCTTGGTCATCTCAGACTGGCTGATCCGATCATTGTGAAGAGGCAATTTGGAAATCTCGGATGGTCTATGTGATTTTATCAAATATTCGACTAAAATCTAAATCCTAAAATCTGAGATGGTAAAAAGGTAAAAAGGTAAAAGGTAAAAAGGCATATTCAACCAAATAATTGAATGTTTAATAATTCGAAATGAATTCTGTACGAAGAATATAATAGTGGCATGTCCAATAAAACAGAAAAGAACTTTTGATTAAAAAGTTGGATTTTCGTATTAGATTTAGGTTTCAAGTATAATAAGGCAACAGAAAATGTATAACATCCTTTAAACTTACTTCAAAATGGGTTCAAGGTTACACAGGTGAATGGAAACTTCATCCTGTGAAGAGCTTTCTATGTCGGTACAGGTGTGTATGCTGTATATGTAACGCTGAATACAATTCTAAATTTTGAGACCGGCAATGGGGTAAGCGGCGTTTAGTGCTTGGTATACTTTAAAGGGCACGTCAACTGCTTCCTCGATACTTTTTAGAACTGAAAAATAAAGATTTACTTTTAATGTAATAAATACAATTCAAGTTTAAGTTAAATCCATTGATGCTAGAGGTACCAGTGATTACTGACATAATTATATTCTACTGACAACTTATATTAACCATAACAAGTTTAGAATTAAATGTGACAAATGCCACATTAGTTATGTAAAATGTTATTATTACTATTACTTATTTAAAATAGGTACTTGCAGAATAAGATCAATAAATTAAATCCTCAACAGATGCACGCACTTTATGCAGGAATACTATAGGGTAAAAACTTTCTTTTCTTGGCGGATAGCAACATTGCATCGTGGTCAGATAACCTTTATATTTTCACGCGCATGATTGAAGCGCAAAAATGAAGCAATTGACCATACGCAATGGCTTATTTGCTCCTTCGTGGATGGTCGAAATGAGTGAAAACAAGATGTTCGTATTGACTATCCCGAAAGGGATACCTTAGTTATCCCTGATAGTGAGTCTGATCTTCTTATAAAAGTGAGACTGGCCATAAAATGAGAGTATTTTTAACTAAGTCGAAAAAATTTTGGAAAGATCTTTCGACCATTTAGAATGGCTGTCTTCCCTGACTCTCTACATTTTGAACCTCTGACTTTGGCCGAAACGTAAAAATCCGTTAAAAACTGGGGATAGAACATTCGGATGATTACATTGCACTCTCAGGAATGAGAATGTAACAAAATCTTCTCACGCAGAAAGGCTGGAAATTAAAATAATTATACCCGAAATAATAATTTCCAATTTAATTTATGAAGTGACTTTTTAAATCTCAGGCTTGCAATAAAGATTCAAAAAGCAAAATAACCAATTTTAACAAATCGAGGTTTACGATTTTATTATATGCTGTTAGAGTGTACAGATCCTGGTATCCAAATCACTTTCGAGTGTGGCTTAGGCTGTAGCCAAAGCTCGAAAATTTTCGGATCTTGAAACAGTTTCGGATTCTCTATTAGTTTTGGGTTCTCGAATTTTATGCATTTTCCCTCCTTTTTATAAAAAATAAACTTACAGAAAAATAATGTTGACGTTGATATTGACGATTACTAATAATTTGTAGGAGAGAAAAGAAAAAACCTATCTTGTCCTGGATTTGCACCGGAAGTTTTGTCTTTTCTAGAGTCGGCGCGTTAACCAATTATGCCATCGAGACCTCCATAGACCATTTGCAGTTTTTTCTAGACCCAGGATGAAGCCAGTCCGCAAGAAAAATAATTGAGAAAGTTACAGTAATGACAATTTTTTGTTACTTTATGAGGAATAAAAATTAACATTGAATCTAAAAAACAAGTTTACGAATACAGAGGAAACTAGATTTTCTTTATTCAAATACATTTCCTTGAAGTAAGACAATTTTTCTCGGATCATGAAATATTTGTATAGCCCGTATTCTTACCGATATTTTATTCCCTCAATGTTAATTTTTTCTGTGCGTGTTTGTCGAACTAAACCGTTTTTCTTTATAGCTATACGTTATTCGATCACGAAGTTGTAAACATGGATTTTAAACTAAAAAATACTCAGAACATTCGAACTGCGCGAAAGTTTAGAGAACCTGCAAACTTTCGATTTTTCGAGTTTCCAGAAAATCCGAACTGCATTTACGGGGTTATTGCACACCCTTACTATAGGTTTCAAAAATGCTGACCTCTCTACAAAAGTTTGAATAATTCAGTGAAAAATATCGCTCAAGAACTTAATACTTCACTGCAAAGATAATTTTATTGTGAAGGTATCAAAACACAGCCTACAAAATTCAATTACACGATAGTGAACATTGACTTGTTATATTTTCTTGTAAACCGTTAGAATCAAGGCAAAAAAATCAGGCAAATTTCTTGAGATTTTCGGTAAATATAGGTGGCAACGCCCCCCCCCCCCCCCGACATTTAATTTCAAATCAGAAAAAATAAATTCCCTAACTTTTAATTTTTTTTTCATTTTAACAGGTGCCGGTTTTGACTTGATGTTTTCCAAGTAGAATGCATGGGGAAAAAGCACTTTTTAGAGTTTTGGTAATAATTTTTTAGGGTTTGAAAAAATGTCAAGGGAAACTATAGGGAAATGAAGAGAACCATCCAATTAAGAATTTCATGCATCAGACATATGGGTTTGACACCCCTAACACACCCCCACGAGTACCTGAAGACTACTCTTAAAACCAAAATGTGAACTCTTCATGAAATCGACCTTTTGAGCACTGTATTCTGGTATTTTTTTCACTTAAAATTATTAATATTGGTCTAGTGGAATATTTATTATCATTTTTCAGTTATTTTTAATTATTTAAAAAAATAATAATTAAAAAAAATTTTTTTTTCCTTCCTTAAAATTATTACTATTAGTCTAGTGAAATATTCAATAGCAATAATTTTTGAATTTTTAGATGTTCAAACAAGTGGAATTTGTTAAAATAATTTTTTTTGAAAATTCGTTTTTTCCTCTAAAAATTATTACTATTAGTCTAGTGAAAAATTTATTAACATAATTTCATCATTTTCCATTATTTAAATAAATGGAATTTGTTTAAATTATTTTTTAAATCATTTTTGACGTTACAAAAGTAAGTGAAGAAAAAATGGTAGCTTAATGAAAGAGGGATAATTTTAAAGGTGCAAATTTTGTGCTTTAATGACTCGAAAACCAATACTGAAAAAAAATGTTATGGCTTACAGATCTGAAAATCTGATAAAAAGTAAGGAAACTTGAAATAATAATAGGAAAAATCTGAAAAAAAATCATGGTGGTACTTTAAACATTTCTAAACAGATTACCGATTAAAAATTTGAAAAATGTAAATAATTGTTCATTTTTTGTCAATAATATGCAACTAAAGTATCTTCGGTTCTAATGAAGATAATGAAGTGATTCAAATAATTGGAAATAATTAGTTGAACTATCTGTAATAATTTACAATTTGAAAGAAGTATGGGCTTCTTGTTGTCTTCGTGAAAATTGCGATATTTAAAGTCAGTTTTTTATATGGGAAAGTAAGTGCCAGAAACCAGCGTGGTGACATTTTTTCAGAGGATTGTCCTCGGTTTTCCTTAGCCGACCTATCCAACTTGTCCCTCCGAGCCTCACTTTGGACCTCACCGAGCCTCCGAGGTCACCGAGGACGATCCGCGGAAAAAACGGCACCACGCTGCTTTCTGGCACTTTATTTCCCATATAACAAGCTGACTTCAAATATCGCAATTTTCACGAAGACAGCAAAAAGCACATACTTCTTTCAAATTGCAAATTATTATGGATAGTTCCACTAACTACATATTTAATTACAATAAAAGGACAATTAATTATATTTTGCAATTTTGTCAACGGCAATCTGTTCAGAAATGTTTAAAGTACCACCATGAATTATTTCAGATTTTTCCTAATATTATTTCAATAAAAAACTATGCTCTAAAGTTTACTGTCTTTAAAATCTGTCAAATTTCCTCACTTTTTATCAGATTTTCAGATCTGTAAGTTAAAACATTTTGTTTTTCAATATTACTTTTTGACTCATTAACGTACAGCATGTACACCTTAAAAAAGATTTCTCTTTAATTAAGCTACCATTTTTTCTTCATTAACTTTTTCAACGTCAAAGCCAGAAGACTGAAATTTTCTCGCCGATAGTAGTGGTATATTTATCAATATTGGTTTATTAATTTTTAAATATGCTAACAACTTATTAGTTGAACCGTATTAATATTTGAATTGTCAGTTCAACGAATTTTTGAAAAAAAACATCATTTACACAAATGGGCTTTGTGTAAATAATTAAAAATAAGTGAACCAATGTTGTTAAATATTCCACTATACCAATCGTAATAATTTGTATAGAAAAAAATTCAAACAAATAAAATTAATCAAACAATGTTTATAAATATTTCACTAAAGAAATATTAATCTTTTTTAATAAAAAAAATAATTTTTAAAAAATTCCATATGTTTAAACAATTGAAAACCAATGGAATAATATTAAAAAATATTCCACTAGACCATAAGTAATAATTTTTACGAAAAAAAACGAACTTTCGGAAACAATTATTAAAACAAATTTTATTTGTTTAAAGAATACAAAATAATGAACCAATGTTAATAAATATTCCACTAGACAAAACAAATTCCATTTGTTTAAATAATCACAAATTAATTAACCAATAATAATAAATATTGTACTAGATCAATATTAACAATTTTAAGGAAAAAAAGACGAGAAGACAGTGTTCAAAAAGGTGATTTCTTGAAGAATGGACATTTTTGGTTTTATGGGTAGTTTCAGGTATTCGTGGGGGTATGTTAGGGTTGTCAAACTTATTTGTCTTATATATGAAATTCTTCGTCGGATAATTCTCTACATGCCCGCATTCTTTCTCGTCAAAATAAAAAATTATTGTAAAAACTCGAAAAAGTTATATTTCCCCATGCATTTTACATGTAAAACTTTAAGTCAAGACCGGCACCTGTTAAAATAAGAATAATAAAAAATCGTTGCCATGATCGTGGCCGGATCGTTGCCATCTAGCATGCAAAAAAATGTTGCAATGCAATTTTGGACCACCTTACTGATTAGCAATCAAAGAACAATAAAAGGTTTAGTCTGGTATGGTTCAGGATTGGCGCTGATCTTCGAGCCAAGAACAAAAAAAAATATGTTGTTTCTAGAAGATCTGATCCGCCCAGGACGGGCGCAGATGAGCTACCTAAGATGAAAAAGGGTTTTAAGTTCGATCAAAAAATTTATTTTGGACCTATTTTGAAAAATTTACTTACTTATCGCCTTGACAAACTCGCCTGGTCCAGGTTTGGCGCTGATTAGCTTAATACATTTATAGTAAATACTGGCTTTCTTAAAAATCATAAAAAATTAAGAGAAGTCCAGCAAGCGGCTGACCAGCCTCCAACTAAAACTAGAGGATAACTAGCGGAGGACCATACGGCCTGGCCTGGGGGTAACCGAAAAGACGTTACAGTCTTGGCCAGACACAGACCAAACCATATGGTCAGCGTCAAGAGAGTAAACTAGACGGTCTGTTCTGGGCTGCGCCATCAACAGAAGATTTTTCCACACAGGAATTTATGTTTAAAACATATACAGTGGCTAGTTGTAAAGCGCAAGATGCGAATGGAGGTCCTAAGGTTTGAACGGATGTGACGACAGTTGGTGCTAAACGTAAATTTCGAGCATGGGAAGATTATTGATGAACAAGTCCGGTGAACCATTTCTTCGACAAGGGCTTCTTGCATTGCACAGGCAAGGCTTCGTTCTAACAAAGATCCTTCGAATTCTGCATTGTTACAAAGCTTCTTATTTTCTGATTAGCTTTATTTCTCAAATCTTAATTCCATCTTTTGGAGTGCAGATGCGATAGGAGTTACCCTCGTAACTTTGATGTGCAAACGACAAATCTTCGTCGCTCCACTCATTGGAAAGCGAGAAAGCGAATTCGATGGGGTCGGTCGAGTTAATATCTTCGTAGTAGAATGCTTGCATAATTGTGTCAAAGCGAGTTTCCAAATTTCAATCACGAGTGCCGCCACGGCTCCTTTCCCTTCGCGGAAGAGCGCACAGAATCATCGAGGCATTATGTATTTGCTCTTAAGTATAACCAGTTCAAGGTTTACCCTCTCGACCGGGCTTTTCCCAGTCTTTGAATCGCACTCTCGCACCGTCGCCGCCGCAGTTATTAATATTTGCCGTCAATTACCGAAAGGGATGTCCTCTTGTGCTTGTTACCCCTTTAATTCCGCATCCTAAAGACCAAGACACGCTCATACAATCGATCCAGTTCGACTTTTTGGGAGAATTAACCTGACATCAAAATAATTTCGATATCATATAAGTTTATACAACTTGCAAAAGAATATATGTATTAATGAAATTTAGATAACTAAATAAACTGCAAAGTCGCGTGGAAAACTAATAAGATAAAGTTTTACGTATTACACAATTTTTTGAATAAATTCGAATATTAAGCAATATTCGCGGCGAGAAATGAACATTTTTTTACGAAAAAAGTGCTTAAGAATATCAAAAAGTACTATTATTCGGTTTGGAAGGAATACACAAATATTGCTTTCATTCCTCAATGTTTTTGTCGCTGTAGAAGAATGATCATACGTCATAAATATATTTATAAGTATTGCATATTCTAGTCGAATTAAAAATTATAACATGCCGTAGTTTTATTTTATTAATTAAAGAAAAAATTACTATCCAAATCTTATATTATCTAGTTATTAAACTTAATCCTAATTGGAAACATTGTGTTCATTTACAGAAATGATGAATGCAAGTGCCTTTCTTATAAATGAAAGTAGACATAACTATTTAAGAGTTAAGTTAAAAGACAGAAAGTTACTTTAAGGCATGATTGTTGCAATTAAAATTACCCAATTAAAGCTTATCATGTGCAGCTCTGATGAAAATAGTCAACGAATGCGTCTCAGGAAGAACTGTGGAACGGACGGTATAGTTCGAAGTGCTAGGTTGCGCTCATAGAAAAAACTAGTAGTAATTTTTTTTGCAGGTAATTTTATATTTGTAGCTGCTAGTATAGGTAGCAGATTAATATTACGTTTAGTAAGATTTAAAGTGTCTGCTATTGCCTGTTTCCACCAATAAACAATCAATATTACCGAGAGTTGGGAGTAACTGTCTTAGTACGTAGGCACAAGACATTATCTACAGTTTAATTTTTTTTTAAACTGATGCGCTCCTTTATTCTTACACCAAAACACCACACAAAGGATGGTCACCCACCCGGGAGAACCGGGAAAACCTTGCACCGGGAGAAAACCTAGATAAATCCGGGGGAGAAATATTACACTGGGAGATTTCCCGTGTTTCATAATTCGCGCGTTTTGTAAGCGTCGACAGCTTCCAATTAATAAGCATATAATTTTAAAAGTGTTCAGAATAATTATACTTCAGAGGTTCACGATATTTCTCGCAATATTTAAAAATTTTCAGCGGTGAAAATGGTACTAATTTTTTTGAACAGAAATCACATTTTTTGATAAAAAAATTTATCCAGTCGTTTTGAATGTCACTGGTTACTTCATAATATGATACTTATTAATAATATATTTATCTTCTTTAAAATTTCTATAACTTTCATCAAAAATTATAGTTTTGAATGCGCGATTCGAAAACAGTTTCATCTTTAAGGTCTTGAAACAACAGTTCTATCTTGAATTAATTTTAAGATTAATTTTTGGAGGTTTCGAATTTTTAATTTCACAAAATTGTAGTTTTTACATTCAAGCGTGCAAAATATCAGGACAGTTCCACCGTAAAGTATTTTGAAATTTCATATTAAAAGCCTTGATAGTCAGTTTTGAATTTAATCATTTTAAATGCACATATAAAGAAACTTTTAATTAAACATCTTTAAATTGTAAAATTTCAACCATTGGAATCATATTAAAGCAATCTTTTTTTTGTATTCTTTTTTTTTAATTTTTAATTTTCAATGTAATATCTGAAAATTTTTCCAGTTTCAGTATAAGATTTAAAGAAACAAATCATTAAAAATTTTAAACTATATGATTGGAAAATGTCAAGTATAAATAATAATTCTGAAGGAAGTATTAAAAATTCAACGAATTTAAATTAAAAAATGAAACATTGAGTTTAAAATAAAAAAAAGATGAAAATTAAAACATCTGAAGTTGATGGATCAGTGAATTATTTATTTCAATAATTTTAAATAGTTACAATTTTAAAGTTCTAAACTTTCGGAGTAGACTTTTTTAATTTTTAATTTTTCCCATTTAAAATAACTATTTATTTTGAAAGTTTTTTTAGAATAATTTAAATCTTAAATGTTCGATCTTTGACTTTTGGATTTTGACATAAAAACGTTGCACAATTAGCGCTTCGACTTACAAATTATACAATTCATCTCCTTTTTCTAATTAAATTGTCCAAAATCGTTCAGTATATATTTTTTTAATTTCAGACTCTTTCAATTTGAAGTTATTAATTATTGTTTCCAAAATGTTTAAAACATAGTATTTAAAAATTTGTTCGGTAACGTATTTTTCATTAGTTTATATTTTTCATTTTAGGAAATACAAATCCAGAGGATTGAATGCGCGATTTACGCGCGCTCATTTACTACACTCAAAAAAATTCTGGTTGCACCAACCAGAATTCTGGTTAATTCAGCTAGAATAGAGTATGCTAAATATGCCCTTACTATCAATTCTGGTTGAAAGTATCAGAAGTTTCTGGTTGACAATTTTCTGGTTAATTTTACTAGAAATTCGGGTAAATGTAAACAGAAGTTCTGGTTAGGTTAACCAGAAATATTTACTAGACAACAAAGTGCAGCAACTATGTTCCGCTTCGCTAAAATGTCGTCTCTTTATAATCTATATAATCTATATAATCTAATCTATGTATTAATAAATGACGATAGATACCATACTCGAAGCAAAAGTAGCATATTCTTGATGATTTCTGTTTCTGAAACCATTCGTTAAGACTATTTTGTTCTGGATCTTACGCAAAAAAGCATGTAGATCACTTGGTCAATCCAAAAATTCTCGAACATTCACTTTGTTTATTTAACATCTAAAATGCTAATTTTTTCGGAATAATTTTCAAAGACATCCTAAAAACCCGGAAATCTAAATTTAAAAAATCATCGCCAACCAACACATATACCTGGCATTTCGCAAATAGTGATTTAAACTAACAGCTCAACACTGCGTTATCAATTAAGGATTGATATAATGCGAATAGCAGAAGTCGCCGCCGCGCCGCTAGCCTTTACTAGCGCCCCTAACGGGCGTAGGTCTTTGTCGCCGACCACAAAACAACTGCATTTACAAAGTTGGTATACTATTCTGAAGAGTTCATGTGCTATTTAAAAAAATTAATTTCCGACTGAAAAGAAACGAATTTTTAGTCTAAGATATTAATTTTGAATTTCAGTATGAATTCTTATTCAAAAATATAAATTTGAGACCATATAGTGGAGTTTTCAACCTAAAAGATAAATTTTCTGTTTAAAAAAGAAGGGATTTTCAACTAAATATTTTTTGGTCAACCAAATAAATGAATTCTTAACAAAAATTAGAATAGTTAATTTTTCTAAAAAACAGAACATTTTTTTAACGAAAAAAGGTTACATTTCTATCAAAAAAGGTCAATTTTCCACACACAATGGAATAGTTAAAGTGAATTTTCACCTAAAGTGATGTATCTTCAACTAAAAAAATCTATTTTAAACCAAATAAATAAATTTTTGAGTAAAAACATAAATTATAGCTCAAAAATAAAATACTCAAATTTTCAGTTAGTAGAATAAATTTGCAAGGAAAAAAAGACGGATTTTCAACGAATTGACGAATTTACACCTAAAACAGATAAATTTCTAACTAAATATAGATGAAGTAAAATTTCAGTAAAAAACTGAATTTTCCACAAAATCAAAGTAAATTTTCAACGAAATAGTATAATTTTCAACCAAGAAGATTATATGTGTTAAATTTTCAAACAAAAAGATCAACTTTTGACCAATAAAATGAATTTTCTTCAAAATAAATGAATTTTTAACAAAGTGCGTAAATTTTCAACCAAATATTTGACTTTTTAAAGGAATTTTAAACCAAAAAAAAGAAATTAGTTACCAAGAATCTTAAATATTCTTCCTCAAATTCAAATTTTCAATAAAATACAGAAATTGTAAACCAAATATTTGAGTTTTAATCTTGAGAACATTAATTTTGAACCAAACATGTGCGAGTTAAATTTATAGATTAAAAAGTAGTTCCAACTTCCAACTATTATCGGCGAAAAAATTCGTATCCTCTGGCTTTGACGACGAAAAAGTAAGTGAAGAAAAATGGTAGCTTAATGAAAGAGGGATCACTTTAAAGCTTAAAATATCGTACGTAATGAGCTGAAAAGTAATATTCCAAACAATTGTTTGTAGCTGACAGATCTGAAAATCTGATGAAAAGTAAGGGAATTTGACAGCTTTTAAAGACATTGAACTTTGGAGCATAGTTTTTTTTTTAATAATAGGAAAAATCTGAAATAATTCATGTCTGTACTTTAAACATTTCTAAACAAGTTATTATTGAAACATTTTCAAAATATAAATAATTGTTCGTTTTTTGTAAATAAATATGCAACTAAACTATTTTCGGTTTTTATGAAGACAATTTAGTGATTTAAATTCAAGGTAGTTATTTGAACTATATGTAATAATTTACGATTTGAAAGAAGTATGTGCTTCTTGTTTTCTTTGTGAAAATTGCGATATTTAAAGTCAGTTTGTTATGTGTGAAAGCAAGTGCCGGAAACTAGCGTGGTGCCGTTTTTCCACAGGATCGTCCTTGGTTTTCCTCACCACAGGGCATAAGTTCGAATGCCAGACTGAGGCTCGGAGGCACAAGTTGGGTAGGTCGTGGTGAGGAAAACCGAGGAAAATCCCTTGAAAAAATGGCACCACGCTGGTTTTGCACTTACTTTCCCTATACAAACTGACTTAAAATATCGCAATTTTCACGAAAACAACAAGAAGAACATACTTCTAATTTTCTTACATTTCATCAGATTTTCAGATCTGTAAGCTACATATTTTTTTTGAATAATAATTTTTGGCATATAAACCTACAAAATTTGCACCCTTAAAATGATCCCTCTTTCATTAACCTGACTTTTTTCACTCACTTTTTCAACGTCAAAGCCAGAGGACTCGAATTTCCTAGCCGATAGTATTTCAATTTTCAACCAAAAAGGTTGAATTTCGAACGACAAACGTAATAGTTGATAATGCAACAAAAAAGAAACTTAATTTTATACCAAAAACAATTGAATTCAACAAAAAAAATGATTTTTTAACAAAATAGTTTGAGTCCTCAACCGAAATAGAATAATTTTAAATCAAACAGTTGTGATTCTGAAGTATAATAATGAAATTAACTTCAGCCTTAGTTTTTCGAAAGTTCCCTAACTCTATCAGGTTTTCCCTGACTTTCTGGAATTGCATGATCTGTAGCAATTCCGTAATTGAAGAAAGTATATGTTTTAAATGGTGGCGCCGTTGCGCCACGCCGCCGCCGGCCATCTTGCTTAAAAACCGTGACGCCGCTGATTCGAATTCAAGATCAGACAACTCAGCGGCGTCACTAATGGAGTACAAAATTTCATATAATGCTGATTTTTTTCCTATTTAAAAAAAATAATAATTTTTTTGCTCTATTAGTTTTTGAGAAACAGGGCGGCGGTAGCTTGCCGTCAAATCAGCGGTGCCGCCTACAAAAATCATTAAAAAGTCATTAAATTAAAAAAAATTTCTAATAGGTTATATTTTTTTGCTTTACAATGTTATATGAAAAACTTTTCTAAAATCAATCATTATTTTCATTTTTTAAAATAACGCCCTGTGCTGCAAAAATTTATTTTAAAAAAGGAAACTATCAAGATGGAAAATACTTATAAAATATGAGCACGGTATTTTTAAAAGCATAACCGAGAACCAAAATTATTGCATAGTATTTGTATCCGAATACAAATCATCAGACTGATACCAAAAATTGTATACATTAACTGTTGGGATTTTTGTGCTCTTCTTTATTCTCCATTGCCATATCAATCGCTTTTGTAAAATTAACCCTTATATACAAAAATCAACACGATGTAATGAAAACACGTACTGAAATAATTCGTTATCTACACAGATGGAACTTACTTATAAAATAGTAACAAGGTACTTTTAGGCCTAATTGTTTCTCACTCCTAATCGCTACAAAAATAACCCCCGTTATGTTTATTGTTTTACAGTGTATGTGTGTATTTTCAAGAAATATAATTTACCTTTTTCGATGTATATCTTAATGCGTTTAAACAGCTTTCAGCTCAACAACCCTTAACGAGAAAAAATCCATTTTCATATAACGAACAATCTAAATTTTCAGAACGATTGCAAATTTTTGAGAGTGTGACTAGGACTGCCGGGGATCTACATATATGTTGTTAAATACATTTCGGCTTACCAGAACTATATGTCCAAATCAAATTCACAAAAACATGCATCCCTTACTGTGGCCGATTTATTATTTCCTTGAAATACAGGGACGTGGTGTTTCTGCTAATGAATATTCAAGATACGAACTTGGGAAAATTCGATTTTATTAAGGTAATTCGGTTTCTCTATTTTGCCGAGATTTTTTTCAAATATTCCATAATGTAAGTTAGCCGTGGGGTTTAGTTGTTACTTGTTAGGGAATGCGTTAGTGCTTTAGGTAAGTTTAGGTTTGAATTTTGCCGCAGCCGTTTCGATTCTTCATAGCGATTAAGCGTGCGATTATGTATGTAGTGAATTAATTAATATAATAATAAAAAGTATAATTGTACGCGTGTGTGTCCGCATTTACTTGTATTTAATTTGTGTATTTATTTCCTCCTTCTTAAGACTGAATCTTTTGGTGGAGTGAGTTATTTTTCATATAGTCGTTTGAGACTCTCATATGCTTTGTATGGCAACGTCAAAAGATGTTTTTGCTGTTTCGGATAAAATGTATTAGTATCGTTTTAAATTCGCTTGTCAACTTTGATATAGTGAATTTTAAATTCTCATTTATTTTTATCATTAATTCTAACAAAAAATCTCTCAGTGTACCTTAGAGAAACCCATACAAGTTCGACCTTAACCAAGTGGATCGGTCACCCGATTTTTTAATCGGCTAAATGCTCTGAGGGATAAAGCTATAGTATTAAAAAATTTGTATGAATTTAATTGGTGCTAGACTATGTACATTTTTGGAAAACGGGTAGTATTTTGGGGATACTAAAACATTAGTCCTTAAAGCATTGAGTCGATAAGAAAATAATGTGAACGATCTACTTGGATAAGGTCGAACTTTTATGTGTTACACTAAGGTAGCTATCCAAAATATCCATAGTCTAACACCAATCAAATTAAGCCGAACTTCACGATAAGGGTAGTTTTCTGATAATACTAAAACTTGATCCCTTACACTTACAGCATTGAGTCGATAAAAAAATCAAGGGACCGATCTACCTGTATGAGGTGGAATTTGTATCTATTTTTGGAGATCTACCTTAGTGAAACCTGTTTCACTTAGGTAGGTGTCCAGAAATGTACATAGTCTACCACTAATAAAATTCAGACCAATTTGACGATAAGGGTAGTTTTCTGATAATATTAAAAAACTGGTTTTCTTACAGCATTGAGGCGATAGAAAATCATGTGGCTGACCTACCTGGATAAGCTCAAAATTTGAGGAGTTTCGATAGCAGGGGAGTCGAAAACATTTTCAAAAGTCTCCTCATCAAATTAAA
The DNA here is from genome assembly GCA_010014905.2 of Druon quercuslanigerum. Lineage (NCBI taxonomy): Eukaryota > Metazoa > Arthropoda > Insecta > Hymenoptera > Cynipidae > Druon > Druon quercuslanigerum. The sequence goes on from JAAAKG020202881.1 coordinate 20,851, forward strand.
CCATGCTTCACGTTAGGGGTGGTTTCCTGTGGTACTTGGGACATGAATCTTTACCATACTAACCCGCTGGAAATACCAAGAAACCGAACTAACTTAATAAAATCGAATTTTTACAAACTCGAATCTTGAAAATTTATTAGCAGAAACACTATAACCCTGTATTTCAAGGAGATAATAAATCGGCGACTTGGTATTACGTATGTGAAAATTATGTACAAGACGGAAGTAATTTTTTGCAAATGTGATTTGGAAAAATGGTTCTCATAGTTTGTTTTTGTAACGATTATGGGTGAAAAATAATTTTTCCCTTAGTTACGCTTTAAAAATACCGTGTTAATATTTTATAAGTATTTTACATCTTGATAGTTTCTTTTTTTAAATGGATTTTTGCACCACATTGGGTCTCTTTTTAAAATAAGGGTTGATTTCGCAACAGTTTTTCATATCACATTGTTAAGCAAAAAAACAGCAAAACGTCTATCCTAGTCATTTTTAACTTTAATGATTTTTTAATCATTTTTATAGAGGGCGTTGCTGAGTTAACGGCAAGCTAGCGCAGCCCTGTTTTATCGAAAAATAATACAGCAAAGAAATTCCTTTTTCTGTAAAGAAAAGAAAAAAATATATAAGACAATATGCATTTTATGACATTCTGTTGTTCGCAGTGACGCCGCTGAGTTCGAACTCAGCGCCGTCAGCGCGGCGGCGTATCGGCGCGCTGAAGTAATCGTAGGTGTATTTACATGGTAACGGATTTCCTCCCGCCGGGTGACCTGGTGCCTTTTGATTAGTTGCAGAAATTCTGGCCACCAATTAGGAGTTAAAGTAAACGGATTGAAATAAATATCTTATGCTGGAAATTATCTTTTGTTCCTACATATTTTTATATTTTCCAAGCTGTACGTCAACAAAAATACTAAAGTAGATCGTCACGCCGCTTTGTCGCCACCGCGGTACGTGACAACTGACCGCCGCCGACTGGCCCCCTGGACAACTAGCCGCGGGCCAACTAACCGCCGTGACAACTAGCCGCGAGGACAACTGGCCGCCGGGACATCTAGCCGCCAGCCGTAGGCCCCAACATTTTCGTCTGAAATGACTTGAACCGAAAGGTGCGAACACTGCAAATGTGTTTGTTGACTTTTTATCTGGGATGTCTCTCAAATAAGTTTTAACAACTTTATTTGTTGAAACTATTTGAATTTATTTGAACAATTTTTTCCTCTGTAAAGGTTGAAAGTTAGTATTTTCTGGGATAAATGACACAATTAACGGATGTGAGAGTAATATTTTTTTCATATAAGAATATTTAACGATTTTTAAACAATTTTATTTGTTTAAACTATTTGAATTTGTTTAAAACAATTTTTCCTCCTCAAAATCGTGAAGTTTTTTTTGTGGAATTAAAAGAACAATTGACGTATTTTAAGAGTAATATTTTTTAAAAAGATACTTAACAATTGTTTAACCATTTTTCATTTGTTTAAACAATTTTTTCCCCTGTAAAGCGTGGAAAGTTAGTATTTTCAGGGATAAATGACACAATTAACGAATGTGAGAGTAGTATTTTTTCCATGTAATAATATTTAGCAATTTTTAAACCATTTTATTTTTTTAAATATTTGAATTTGTTACAACAATTTTTCCTCCTCAAAATCGTGACAAGATTTTTTTGTGAAATTAAAAGCACAATTGACGTATTTTGAGAGTACTATTTTTTTTGAAATACTTAACAATTGTTAAAACTATTTGAATTTATTTGAACTATTTATGCCCCTGTAAAGCTTGAAAGTTAGTATTTTCTGGCATAAATGGCACAATTAACGGATGGGAGAGTAGTGTTTTTTCCATGTAATAATATTTAGCAATTTTTAAACAATTTTATTTGTTTGAACTATTTGAATTTGTTTCAACAATTTTTCCTCCTCAAAATCGTGACAAGTGTTTTTTTGTGGAATTAAAAGCGCAATTGACGTATTTTGAGAGTACTATTTAAAAAAAAATATTAATTAATCGTTTAAACAATTTTAATTTGTTTAAACAATTTTTTTCCTTGTAAAGCTTAAAAGTTAGTATTTTCTGGGATAAATGACACAATTAACGGGTGTGAGATAATATTTTTTTAACGTGAGAATATTTAGCAATTTTTAAACAATTTCATTTGTTTAAACTATTTGAATTTATTTGAACAATTTTTCCTCCTCAAAATCGTAAAGTTATTTTTTTTTTGAGTAGGAAGAAAAGGTATTTCTTATCGAGTAGTCTGACAACGGAAAAATCTGCCCTTTCGCATAAATTTCTCTTGTTTAGCTGATAGCAAACACATGGATTATTATTTTTCTTTTTTTTTAAGGTGTAGATAATACCCCTGTATTTAATGATAATCCACATAATGTGAGAGATTCGAAAAAAGTAGACTTTTCTCCACCTTCCCTGTGAAAAGACACAAGTGAATGTTAATTAATTGTTTAAACAATTGTTAAATATCCTTTTTTTAATAT
>JAAAKG020202892.1:0-23351 GCA_010014905.2 Druon quercuslanigerum
AATTTTTAAATATGGGAACTAATTTCGATCTTGGGACTGGCTTGGTCGGTGCATTTGAGTGTCACATGCCCTTAATCTAAATTTAAGCCTCATTCGAAAACCACATCGTGGGCATAGTAAGTTCTATTTCATTCAGGATGCTTTCTAAACTGAAATCTCTTTGTCTTTCACAATAATTATTCTATTGTTTTGATGTATGTTTGTCTTATAGATATCGAAGGAAACATTTGCAGTAAACGTAACTTTTGAAATTTCTACGTGCATAGGTTGGTGGGACGTACTTTTTAACATTGATTCCTAAACTTGTTTTGAATATAAAATAGATTATTTATATTTTACTATAAATGAAGTTTTTATTGACACCTGTCATTTTACATTAATTCTACTGATGTAATGGGCTAAGTCTGAAATAAACTTATACTTATTTTCCGCATCACATACGATCTGTTATATCCATAAAGGTTATTTATTGGTATCTTCGTTGCTAGAGGTACTTTAACCAAAATTAAAAAATTGTATTTTTATGAAAAATTTATTATTCGAAACAGCAAATTGATATTTTCTGTTGATTTTATATCGAAATGTTATTGTGAGTGACTAAATTGTATTTCAGTGCTTATCCTTAAGCTAGGAAAATATACGCGAATTATATAGCACTTTAAGTTCTTATCTCATAACTGTTTTATTCAGAATATCTGTTTTTGAAGAAAAATCACGATTGGCACAAATAGACCGCATGAGAAATAGGAAGACTTTTACAGATCTTTACAAAACAAAATATAACTCTTGCTATCCAAATGCTATGACTGAGGTTGATGAGACTTGAATACCAAATACTTTATGCGCTTATTGTGCGACATTTCTTACCAAATGGCAAAAGGTAGATCAAACAAAGAAACGCTTTAATTTTCCTATGATCTGGCAAGAACCTAAGAATCATATAGATGACCATTATTTCTGTTTAGTTTCTACAACTGGATTTAATGCAAAAAACATATCTGATATTTTATATCCTTTTGTCTCTTCTGTTACAATGCCAATTCGAGAAAACATTCTAGAAGCCTCAGTTGACACAGAAATAGAGGAGAACGAATCCATGGAAGTGAATAAAGAAATTCTAGAAACTCATGTCTCTGCAAATAGAGCAGATGGCGAGTCGACGACGAAAATAGAAAAGCTTCTAAAATGTTCAACCAACAAGTATTTAAAGATCTCGTAAGAATTTAAGGACTCTCAGGAGAAAATGCTTAGCTTTAAGCATCTAGGCTAAAAGAAAATCGACTTCTTACAAAAAAACACTAAGGCATCTTTTTATACAAGAGGAGATGAACCTTTTAGGCGTTATTTTTTTCACGAAGGATCATTAGTTTTTTGTATTGATATTAAAGGTTTGATTTCTAAATTTAATTGCATCAATTACAATCCTGATGATTGGCGGTTGTATCTTGATTCATCCAAACAAAGTTTTAAAGAAGTATTATTGCACAATGGAAATGTGTATGCGTCTCTTCCGGTAGGATATTCAAGAAATTTAAAACAGAGCTACAATGATATTCAACTGCTGCTTACTAAATTAAATTATGACGAACATAACTGGCAAATATGCGGTAGCTTAAAGATCATAACAGTTCTACTTGGTCAAAAAAATGGATTTGTTAAATTTCCTTGTTTTTTGTGTGAATGAGATGGTCGTGATCTTTTTGACCATTACATAAATAAATTTTAGACACCTCGTCGAAATTTAACACCAGTTTCAAATACTGTATTACATGATCCATTAGTATACACTAAGAAGATACTTTTACCATCTTTGCATATCACAAATAACGAAGAGTTTTGAAATAAAATGACAACACTTGAACTTGCTGCTTGGACAGGTTTTGAAAATATTGTATCAAAATTTGTGGATAACAACAGGGATCTAGATTATAAAAAATATGTTAAAGGCCATGCTGACCGTAAACAAAAATTTGGGATGTTTAAAGAACGCAAAAATTTATTACCTTGATTCACATTTTTATTTTTTTCTGGAAAAACTTGGGGCTTTCAGTAAGGAAAAGGGTGAAAGGTTCCATCAGGTTATTAAAAGAGTGGAACGAAGATACCAGGGTGTTCTAAATAAAAAGATTATGGCTGATTACTGCTGGAGCCCGCAACGTGATACTTAATTACCACATAAACGAAGACCTATTCGCAGATCGTTTGGAAGAAAAGACACATTATTCCGAAAAGAAATGATGACAATTGATCGACTTATAAAGCACAAATTTGATGAAAGGCAATAGGACTCACGCTAAACAAGCACCTCTTCGTGAGAGGCAAGGAGACTCATGGTAAACTATCACCCCATCTTAAGAGGCTAGACGAATCGAGCTGAACAAGACCCCATCGTAATAGGCAACGGGTCTCACGCTTAACAAGCACCCCATCATGAGAAGCAACGAGTATCACGATAAACAAGCACTCCCTCGTGAGAAGTAAGGGTATTTTGCACAGTATCATAAGAACTTGACCAAACTCCAAGATTTAGTCAGACTTCGAAACTTCATATACCTCGACATTAACTGGGCTTAAGTTCCCAAATTTTATTCGCCAAGAAACTCACAAATCCCAAACTCCGAAATCCAAATCCATAAACGTCAAACCCAGCAACCTTAATTCCACAAATCCAAATACCTTACATATTATAATGCCAATGGAGAAATTGGTATTATTTGGGGTTGGTGGGTTTGGGGTTTTTGGGTTTAGGGTTTTTAGGTTTGTGGATATGGAGCTTATGTATTTGGAGTTTGTAGGTTTGGATCTTGTGGATATGTAGCTTGTGGGTTTGGGGCTTGTAAGATTCGGGTTTGTGGGTCTAGGGCTTTTGGATGTTCAGCTTGTTAGCTTGTAGGTTTGAGGCTTCTTAATTTCGGGTTTGTGGGTTTTGGGACGAAATTTATTTAGAAATTCCAGGTTTTCAACCAATTTTTGAAGTTTACTGCAAATCCTGATGTGCTAGCTCAATTCTGCGAATGGATTCGTATTCAGCGACCCCAGAAACATAAAGTATACCTATATTATATTATATTAATGAATCAGGGCATATTTTATTCACTACTCAATTATCCAAAATTTCCTCCCTGGAAAATTGGAAAAGTTTACTTGGGTAAGTTTCTATTATTTGTTTCTGAAAGCTATTAAAAAAAATGTCTGTAGCTTTCATACAGGTTACCTCTCACGATTGTTTTGGTATAAAAATATTTGATAATTGCATAATGAACAAAATGGGTCCTCAATCATTAAAATGCGATAATATCTAGAGATTTCCAGTATTTTAAACTGCGTAAAACTTTAAGCTACAAACATTCTTGGTCAAAGTTATGTTTTTGGCAATTTAATTTTTTTTACTTTAAAACATAGTAAAACATGTATTTTTCTTGGAATCTATGCATTAAGTAAAAAAGATTATACTATATAAAGTAGTAAATATTTGTGTTTTATACAATTCATTTAATGACGCTAATACCTTTTTTATAAACAAAAATCAGTATTGGAAAGAAAAATTATGAGAAATTATATTTCCCTATAGAAAAGTGAGCGAAGTTAAGGGGCATTTAAAATCCATTGCTTTCCATGTATCCAAGAATTCCTGAAATACAAATAAATATTTTTTTGTTAAAATTAATTCATTAGGCGGAAAATCTATATATAGTTCATATATAATTAGAAGTATTATATATATTATTTATTTGTAATTGGAATGGTCATACCTTTTCTCTATCTTCTGAAACCGTTCTCTCTTTACTCAATATCGATCGTTCAGAATTTAGTTTTCACTTCACTTTAATGAAGCCAGCCTTTTCTTCCGACTTACTACACTGCACAAATTAGAAACTGCCTTTTTACAAAAATGGGAGACACACTTAGCTGATCATACCGATTATCCCACTTTCGAGAAATTAAAAAATTTCTTTGATATGCGTATTCGCCCGCTTGAATCAATTGAAATGTCGAAATAGGCCTCTTCCACTTCTAAAGGTTTATTGTTTAAAGGAAACCACTCAGTTGTTAGGTGTAGTGAATTCTAAGCCTTTCCTACTGACAAAAGAAGCGAATTTATCTTTCAAAAGCACGCTTGCGTTAGTTGCTTGTTAAATATAACTGTAAGCACAACAGTCTTGTGCACGTATACAGCATGAACTTGACAACTGACTTTGTTGCTCCCACAACCGATTTGGTTTTTCTCAAACAGGATTCTTTAGCTGCTTGCTTTTCGAGTGAGAGGTGAATCTGCCTTAGACCTTCTTCAACTTCCTAAAATTTATAGAAGTTAAAGTCCTCACTCACGATGAAGGTCTGATGGGTTATGTTTTTATTGAAGGTATTGATGTTGCCCCCAATAATCCATTCAAAGCGAGTTTTTTGAGCAAGTTTCAGATCCTTCGGTAGCCTAATGTGTTTTCGAGAAATGATTTCTGTCGGTATGCAGCCTGCAATGACCGGTACCGTCAAGAACTGCAATGTTTTTTCGAACTCAAATAATTTTAGAGTAACCGCCTCTATACTACCAAAGCCTAAAATGCGTAGTATTACAGCTCGAGTGTATGTTTTGGAAGCCATATCGCCTTTCGGAAAAAGCTTTCACTTGACAGTACCATGTTTGTCATAAACCCTCCGCGGCATCAACTTGCGAGACAAAACGCTACCAGATGTTGTGGCATACGCTCTTCGTTACCAGAAAACCATGCCGAAATCGACAGGGTTCCTTGCAATCACAAAACTGTTACGTTAACGCTTTTTTCGCTTAGCAATATTAAACTTAGAGAAAATAATGTGCGGCTTTCCTGGTGTACTTGCGAGAACAACTAGAAAAATCCCTTCTATACTAGCGTGAGAAGTACTCTTGCTATATCGCTTAGATTTTTTTCTCCGTGTAGCTAGCAGCTTTTTTATAATTATATTTTGAGCTTTACATACCCATACTATTTTAAAAATGATCCTAATTCTAAATTAAATTCTTACTAAACTCTGTTAACCCTCCATGGATTCTTCCTGATCTTCGTGGTAATGTCACATATATCCTTAACTACACTTGCATTTTATGCTTGGTGCACTTGCACTAATGCTTTCAAGTTACTGTTGTATAAAATCCGGCTCGAAGGGCCATCAAATATTTTGTCTGAAACGAAGGCTGCATTTTTATAGGTATGTAATAGAAAATAATATGAGTTTCTGGCAACCATAAGAGAGCAAGGTTTTTCTGGTATATTTCTTAAGTAACTTTGTTTGAGAACTCGTCTTGAAAATTTATTTTTGTTTGTATGTACGTGGCAACTTCTTAGCTCTATGGGAACTGTGTCAATTTCAGTGTTTTGAAGTGAGTGTTGCTTTTTCGATTGGATCTTCGTTCTTATCGTAGTGCAGCGACTAAACCCTATTGGATGTTTAGTGAACACAATGCATGAGCAAAAGTCATAATTAGTAGTTCGATTAAGGGCTCCAAACAGCTGCCCAATCCACACTTGATTTCTTATCACGAATGTTAACAACGCGGACTTTACTCGTGAAAGACTCAATTAACGTTGACCGAATGTCTTAGTCGACGGGACTTAATATTTGACCCGAGCACAATAAGTATTTTGAGTTTGAGCTTTAAAGTACATGACTTGGTCAAAGTGATTCGTTGCACGTAGATCGAATGGGCAGTATAACTCAGTATAACTCAGCTTGATCTTGTTTAAAACTGTAATAACATGTTTTTACTTAATACGTGCTGCTTTGAATTAAGTTTCAATTTTCTTCGATGGAGAATATTTATGTCTACTGAGTCTATCGGTGTTCAATGAGATTTTCTTTTTGTTTGACTACGTATCATTTGCTACTCGCGAGCTTTGCTATGGCATATGATCATTAACAGTTGCCACGGTCTACGGCGATCGGCAATCGCATATCTCTACTCTTGACCTTTCAGAAGTACGATCCTTATATATTAACTTATCCCCAGATGATACCTCTAGTCAGACACTTTTGGTTACATTTTGTCTGAATATTTATCGGTTCTTCCACTAAGTGGGTTACTCAATAATAATGAACTGAAGTATAAGGTTAAAAGATTATTACTTAATATATAGATGCGTGCGTATTCATTCTTTACGTAATTGCATTTTTCTTGTTATAGTTTTAGGCTATATCAAATATAAATACGCTCGTATAGATGATAGTTACAATTATGGTTATTCTAAAATGGTAGAATCAGCAATGCCAGTTTCAATGATCAAGCATCGGTATTCTCTTAGGTTTTCTTCCTCTTGTGTAAAACTTTAAATATCTTATGGTTTCTATATTACCGACCGTAGTACAGTTACTATAGTTAGCTTCAAACTCAGAGAGAAACGTTAATGCGCGCGTTTGTAATTGGTGGTACTACTATGTTTTGCGTGGGATAAGGTAGTTTTTCGGCTAGTTTTAGGCTTACATCCAAATTGTAAAATTTTGGAATAGAACACTGGAAAGGTCCTCTGATAAATGCAAAAAAAAGCCAAAAAAAATCTGCAAATCGAGCTAAGCCATTATATACATACGTTTTTGAGATCGCTGAATCTGATTCTGGGGTCAGTTCAATCCTATTGGGTCAGGATCAAGGTCAAATAAAGGTCGAAATAGAGAAACCCATTGGATCGTAGAAAACCTCTACTTTTAGACGTTTTTTGGAGTCGCTGAATACAAATACGAGGCAAGTGAAAGAAAGTAAATGTATTGAAGCAAACCTCTACTCTTGAAAAGTTTTTGGGGTTTCCGAATCATAAGTTCGTTTCCAATCATAAGTTCGATTACACGGTTTTCTCAATTTTGACCTTGGGATGCCGCACATCCCTACCTGCTCAAATAGTTTTCTTCATTTAGACATTTAATTGACCGCGACTCTTACTTGTTAAGGTCAAACTGAACATGCATTTAGATCATCGACCTCAAAAACGTACAGTTATATCGGGTAGCAGAAAAAAACAATTTTTAGGGGCTGAGTTACTTATTTTTTTTACAAGTGATATTTTGGCGACAATACCTGCTCTTATTGACAACATGATACTTGATCTCAATAATATTTTTTAATTTCATAAATAAGTAACAAAATACGTACAAAATAAATACTCTTGATGTCTATAGGCAAAAGAATAGTTTTTTCTTAATCTTTCGTACATTATATGGACAGTAATTTTTAATTATTTGCTTATAAATAATAGGACATTGTGTTTCAAGGACGCCATAGATACATACTCTACTTTTTGTCCTATTTTCCTGGAAAACAAGCATGTGAAGCAGGTAAAGGATGTTTGGTGTTCTTGGCAATTTTAAATTAGAAGTGAGAGTATGAAAGGGCGTACTTAGAAGAATGGAGACTGTGGGGTACAGCAATGTAATTTTTTTCAATTAATACAATTTTATCTATCGAACGTAACCTTTCATATAGCGGGTGTACAATTTTATGTCAGCCCGGCAGCAGCCACATTACGCCTGCTTCACGTGCATGCAATGTCGCGTTTTGAAGGGGGGTCGGACAAAAAGTTATTTCTTCCTGCTTTTAAGCTTTGTCACTAGAGTATTTAATGCCAAATTTATGATAAATATATATAATTTAAAAGGTACTAGAAATAATTTATTCAATAATATATCAATAATAATATCGTATAATAATAATATAATATGATACATTATATATTTAATTATTTGCAGCCAGTAATTCGATAAGAAAAATTTAAAACTGAACATTCAAAGCAGTCAAATGCAGATATTGTGCTTTAAAAAGTACATATCCTTTTTTAATCTTTTGTGGAAAGCTTATTTAATTTCACTTCCAGATAATTCTGACTTCTTTAAAAGTGTATATAACGAACATAATTTAATAATAATATGCACCCTAATATAAAATTATTTTTTTAATAGAAGGAAGCTCATGACATATTTTGAAAAATTATATTTAAAAAATAATAGAAAGCAAACTTTTTTAGGTCTATATTTCCAAATGTATTGCATTTAACACATATTTATACAAGAGCCTGCATTATAGTTATTTAAAACAAAATTTTTACTTTTTTTATTTTGAGAAAAGTTATTAAAAGTGTGAACACTTATTTGGGATTATACTTCTGTTTTTTTGTCTGAAATGAATATTTAAAAATAAAAAATTAATAATTATTGAGAAAAAATATAACCTTTATTACAAGATTCTCGAACTTGATTTCATGTTTTTTATTTTAAGCAGACTGGAACAGGTTAAAAGAAACAGTTCGGATTGCTTGGACACATGTTATGACTGTTTTCATTAAAATGCCCTTTTTTTTGCAAACCCCAACATGACCTTTAAATGTTGAAAATATTTGGTTGTCTTATCCTTAAGAATTTAATGGTTTACTCAGAGATACGCGTGTTTGTTAAAAAGCCGCGTCTGAACTTAACCTTAAATGTTCACGGTTTGCTACAAATTGTTAAACCTATAGTCGAACAAAATTTTTTTTTTGTGATCTATTTCTCAATGTGTTTAAAGAAAAAGTTACAGGCTATAAAAATTGCTTTAATATCCCAGCCGAACTTTTGACCATTTTGTTCATATAATACAATTTGTAATTTTTAATACAAACACGCAAAATATATTTTTGATGAAAATCAGGAAAATAAATAATTAGGCAGTATTGACGCAAAAAGTTAGAAGAATCGAAGAAATCTGTGAGAAAATAGTTCAAGCAGTTTCACTTCTTAAAAAATAAACATCTATCAGCAAAAAAAATTTGCAGTGCTATGTCAAAATAATATTTTCTAAATTATCAAAGAAAAGATAGCATGTGAGTTGTAAAAAGGCTAATTATAAAACTGGTTTTAAATTTGGTACCCATAAAAACATGCCTGCAAAAATCCATAACAAACATGACCCACCGTAAAATAAAAATGTTCATATTCCAGTTTAGTTTGCACCACTAATGAATCTGCCACTTATGTTGATATATTTTTAATATAGTGAAATTTCATTTAAATCCCATCATACAATTGAAAATATTATTTGTATATGCTATATATTTTTCTTTGTCCTTATAAATTCCTTTGTAAACTTTACAATATTAGGAATAATTATAAATATTTGAAAATCATCTGAAATCCCTTGTAAACCTTTAAAATTTTTAAGAATTTTCGACTCTTGAATATTTTAACGTGCTTAAAAAAATACAATCCTCTTTTCTTTGTTCAAGGATTAAGTTCACAATTTGACTGCTTACCTAATGGCGAGCCTATTCCTGGTATTCCTCGAAGTGGGTCTTCTTCTGTTTCTTCTTCTAAAAGAAATGATATACCTGAGAGTTTTCTCCCACCTACTGTGCCTCCTCTTCGTGCTAGGTCCAGGTCTCCTTGTGCAGTGGTTTATCCTTCTTCAGGATCTATAGCTCATCATGCGAGCCTTCCTTCTCCTGAAGGAAATGGATGTGGACTTGAGCAACTAAGATTTATTCGACTTATACCCCATTTGAATCCACAACAGGTGATATTTGAACTTCGAAAATACACTTTTCCTACCAATCAATCGATTAAAGTATTAAAAACAAAACTTTCCACATTTATGTCTGTGCCAAGCAAAGAACAAATTGTTTTATCAACATCTAATGGTGACGTTTATGCCATACTGGAGACTTATAATGTTCTGGCTGGAATTTATAAATATATTAATCAGACAAAGAAACGTGTGAAAATAAACATGGAAAGCCAAAAAATTACCGAAATGAATCAGGAGGAATTGAATAGTATTCCAGTAGGGGCAAGGCGCCTTATAACAAGAAATTTTAGAGTAACGAATATAAATAATTTACCCGAGAGGCTTCTTCATGCCAGTTCTGGGTCTCCTTCTACAATGGTTTATCCTCATTCAGGATATATAACTCCACCTACAAGGCTTCCGTCTCCTGACGGAAAAGGTTGTGGACTTGAAAACCTTAGATTTATTCGGCTCATACCCGATTTCAAGAAGAACGTGACATGCGAACTGAAACGATACAGTTTTCCTGGTGATAAATTAATTAAAATAAACGTAGGAAGTAATGACTTTAGGCCTGTTCCAAGCGAAGAACAAATTGTATTGGTAACATCAAATGATGAAGTTTTGGCCATATTAGAGACTTATAATGTTTTAGCGGCAATTTATAAATATGTAAGTGGTGAGCTAAAGCGTGTCAAAATAAATATGAATAGTCACATGATCACCGAAATGAACAGAGAAGAAATAAACGCGTATCCAGTAGGTGCCCGCCGCACAATCAAAATGAGTTTTAGTGTGCTGTATATGTAAGCCGTCATGCATGCAACAATCCTCCTCACTATTTATTTAAATTAGTAAATGTTAAACTATAAAATATATTTTTTGTGATTGGGAGTATAATGTAAGTCTTACATGTAACTAGTCATTACATTAAAAAGCAAAGTTCACAAAGTTCTCAAAGCTTCAATTGTTAAGATATTTGAACTCGTCCGGTTTGCAATTTAATATTATGGGCAACAATAAATAAACAATATTTCACGCATATTATTTTTCATCTAAAAGAAAATTCAACGATAAAGCGAACTTACCTGTAAGTAAAGTTCTATCGGCGCTACAGTTTTAAAGCTTTAGAAGGTTTTTACGCGCTTTCCTCCCTATACGGTCTCATTATGCGTATGCCTGTCTACCTCTCATTGCTTTAAAGTATTGCTGTAATTTAAAGGGGGTCATTAAATTTATTTTTCAGGGCTGGGTGGGACTGATCTCTTCGAAAGAGGGTGCTACACACAATTCCGATAGAACTTGACTGACAGGTAAGTTTGTTTAATCGTTAAATTGTATTTTGTGCCTCTTGCTCAAAATCACTGGTAGGTGTTTAAAGAAATAGTTACAACAGTGACATATTTTTTGTCTGTTATATTTAGAACTTCTAGAACTATATGAAGTAGAAAATAAAATCAAATATATAATCGTTTAACTGAATCATAACTGAAAAAATGATTATTTATCCATTTTCAAAATTAAGTAACCAAATGCGGTTTGATCATCTACAATGTCTAAGTTATAAAACTTAGCGAACGTTTCGCCGCTAAAGTAGATGCGCGTCTTGTACTGTAAGCAGAAAACTGTTGAATTCCGCTCTTCTATAAGATGGATTTTATCCAGCGACTTAACGTCAGTACACCAACTGCTTTATGAGGCCTTTGAAATGATGTCAGTAAGTTCTGCGTCCTTCCTAGAAGAATTTTCGTTCTCTGAATATATGATATCAAAGCTGATGCAGGAAAGATATTTGCTTCTCTGTAATTGGTACGATTATCATTTTTCATTTCATTTACCCAAAATTTATATATAATTTCAACAAATAACTCATTATGAGTCCCTAGCCTGGCAGGTGGTCAATAATGCAACCACCCCCGTCTGCAACGTAAACACCAATATAAAAAAAATTATGCTATTTTAGCGTTATAGTTGGCATATACATATTTTTTGATGGCCTGAGTTTGGCGATACGTAGTACTATTTTTTCACATTTAGCACGTGCAATAATGTGGGTATAGAGAGTTCAAGGTTAAAGTAGCACAAAAAAATTATGTGACCTTGAAATAAAATTTTTCAAGGACAAAGATGCTTCCAGGACTTTTTTTACTCCGTTTTCCTCACTTAAAATTCTAAGCGCATTTAGAAAAATCCATAAACCGAGTTTTGAGTCTAAAAAAGAGAAAAAACTTTTGACCTTAAAATGACGATTACCAAGGTGAAAAAGTCTTCATGATTGTTTCTTACTACTTTTCTCTCATTAAACACACTAAATCACTTACGGATCATGTTTGCATCCTTTGACCTGTTAATTATATTGTGAGCTACAGAAAAGTGATAAGAGTGAATCCTGCTTCCAAAATAATTTCAATAGATCATGGTTTATAGAATTCTGGGTCAGCAAGTTTTAGATTCTTCGGTATCTTACTGCGTTTTCAAGAAATGATTTCTGTCGGTATGCAGCCTGCAATGACCGGTACCGTTAAGAACTGCAATGCTTTTTCATAATTGCCATCTCATTATAGGATTGATGATGCTCAGAAAATTTATGCAGCTGCATTTTTATAGGTATGTAATAGAAAATAATATGAGCTGCTGGCAACCAGAAGAGAGCAATTTTTTCTGGCATATTTCTTAAGTAACTTTTGTTTGAGAACTCTTGAAATGTTATCAAAATTAAAAAAACATTATTGTTGTTAAAAAAAGAGCAAGCATATATTTAAAAACGGCTTAAAACTCGAATTTATATAAAATTGAGTGCCCTGTAGTTGAACCGTCTATTATTTGAGAATATTTTTATTGTAGAACTTAACTTTTACTGAGAGAATTTACATGGGTAAGTCGAAAAATTGTTTTTATCTATTATTGTAACACCATTTATAAATATATGTAAATATAAATAATTTTTCTATCCACTGTTGTAGAGATAGTTACGGTAGAGGCTAGGATTTAGGACTGCATCATTTAAACCACAATGTACAGAAGGAGACTCAACGCCCATGGCGGGGATCCTGGAAAACAGCCCACAATCGAAATCGACAGTCCTCAGATTTTCATTTATTTCCAGACGAGAGCGCTACGTGCGGAAACTTTAGGAACGGCAATATCACGTGACGTCGCGGAAATTTCCTACCGGTAAAAACGTAACACGTTAATAATTAAAAGCCCCGTTCGGAATTACAATGATCTTCCATGTCTATGCTTACTTTTCATGATTTTTATATTCCTCATTTTTATGAGGAATTTTTATTATTATCACTTCGTGATACACCCGCTGATGCCTGACCTAACCAAACTTAACATATAACGTCACTCGATGGTCCACACCAGTGGGTGGAAACTCAATGGAAACAAGTGGGACCAGTGTTTTTCCCGCCACCTACATTAATACCCTCGATTTTCAGAACTAATTTAAATATGGCGTTTACAGCCGGGAAACTTAAATCTAATTAAATAATTATTCTACACAAATAATGGAAGTATTGACTTAAATATCAGAAAATCGAGAATAAAAAATAATTTAGAAGAAAATGATCATTTATTCTAAATTCTCTGATATTAAAATCAATATTTTTAGTATTTTCTTTTTTTCGAAAAGAAATAATGGGTGTGTTTTTCACTGAAAAAAATTGTAAAATCCTTCAGAACTTTATTAAAAGTATACCAAAAAAATTAATTTCACGAGTTTTACACAATTCAGCTCTAAACAGAATGTTTTTCATATTAACCAGTTTTTCCCAGTAAAAAGAATCAAAAAATTGTTAAGTCACCTTGCTTTCCTTAATTGTTATTTCAACGACATCAACTTAAGATAATTATTATTATCATTGGTATTACTATTATTATAATATCCTTTGGCATAGGAAGCTATCCTATAAGAATTGAAATTGCATGTGTAATGATTTGAAGTCATGGAGCATCGCCATTTTTCTTTACTAAACGTTTTGTGTACTTGCTGAATTGCTTGTTTCGGTAATTCAGCTGGTGCTTTATGTCCCGAATCTTTTCCTTTCAATAATTTATTCATGATATTGCACTAACACATCACAAATTCTTCAGCAATGGCATAGCAGAAAACTTTAATTAAATTCTTTGAGTGTTTTAAACACTTTAAAAAATTAAAATTGAGGCTAACATTCAGCGGCATTTACAAATTATGTACAACTTGATATTTAAAGCGAAAATTAGGCATTTTTTCTTCTAAAGTATCCTTGCATCGTGAAATACTTTTATTTAATACATTTCTCTCAGAAAAACTCTGTTGACATGCATTGCACTCGGCGCAGGGTACTCGGACTTTTGAAAGAACTCGCTGAGGGTTCATTCTTCATCCAGTAATTGGAGTATTGTCTTCTGGGAAGAGAACGAAAGTGCTCTGTTAGATAGATGGAATTTTCAGAGACGGCACATCGAAGAGGATTTCTGTCCTTTTTTGATTTATTTATAGACCCATTTCTTGAATCAAATACGTTATTAAAAACCTTTGAAACCTCTGAAATCACACAACCTTCTTTCTTAGGCATCGTCATAGGCACATCCGTTTTAGCAACACTTCCTAATAAAAAATTTTATTCATAAATACTTCATTATGTGAATTAATAGTGTTATCTATGAAGTTCAAACCTCTAATGTGAGCCACTAAACGTACGAAAGAATCAACTGATTGACTAAAAATTTTCGCTGCAGGATAGACTCTCATTTTTCTAATTTTATTCTTCCTGAGATGTCCGTCTGTGAGTTTAGGTACAGCTCGGTGAATCTGCTTCAGAGCTTTGCAACCAATATCATAAGCTGATTCCACGATATCCCAGGAAGCAATTAAAAAAACTTCCATTGCCTGAAATATCAAAATATGATTTTGAGGTTAGACAGTCACATTTTTCAAAACACGCTGCTTGAGGTCCAAATTAAATTTCCAGGTCACAATTATACGCTACTAATTTTATATAACATTATTGGGAGGTACTTACTCAGATAATTTTATATTAATTTCAATGATAATCACAAATAGACAACACTAAACGCCATTTAACTTAATTCCACTATAATTTTAAACACACGTGTTGTCTGCTAATTTGTAATGCGCAGTCGCAAAGAAACAAGAGGTGCCATCTAGAATAATATATTTAGATCGATTTCCGGTAAAACGCTGTACCTGAAGTTCCATGGTCAATTTCCACCCACTGGTCCACACTTCACAGCAGATGACAATTTCTAATTGCGTATTTTCACTGAAGTGGTGCTCGCATCGCGGATTAAATGAAAATCCGAGGATTTTAACGTTAAATACTTTAAAGTAGTCCGGCTACTAGAAGAGCTAGTCAAAGCTATGTCGATTTTTTTTTTCTGAAATTTGGAATTAGGTGCAAAATTTGGACAGCATGTCAATTAATAAATTGGGTGCTACATTTTTTTGCAGATCAATATAAATAAAACGTTTTTTAATTAATAATAAAATGTAAATTCAAATCTTAAATTGAGTTGATCCGAGCAAAAGACATTTTTCACGCTCAGCAGTTGGCAGCATAACCACAAGTCGAGAACGTCGAGAAAGTAAACCTAACCTACAAATGCACAGGCAAGAAAATGATTATTTAAAATTTTCTGCACTACTACTAAATTTGCTAAAATTAAGCTTAAATGCGATGGAGGCATTCGAATTTCACAGGATATTTTCTGTCTTCGAAATAGTTTTCCTAACAATATTGAACGTTTTTTAAAGTCTAAATTAACCATTTTTTGAGCCCGCGAAAGGCCTTTTCATAAGTTTCGAAGTGAACTTTTTTATTTGCTTTTCTTTTGGCAAAATTTTAAATCAAAATGTTTTTATAATATATACAATGACCTACTTACAAGCAACGAATTAGCAGATTTTAAATAATCACAAGAAAAGACGACTATGCTCATTTCACTCCACCCTACCGTATTCGATTTAAAAAAAAATTTTTTTTTTAGGATAATTTATAGTGGTAAACAACTTTTCTATTCTCAGTATCTCTTGCATTTAATGAGCAGGTATATAAGCAAGCTTTAAAATTTTTTAAAATTAATTATAATTATTAGGCAAACAAAGATCATAATGTGAAATAGTGAACGGTGCCACAAAAAATAATCTGCAACCCGAGCTAAGCCATCATACACATACGTATTTGGTTGAAATATCACTTATTACACGTTTTTAAATGAAAATTCATCTCTCTAGGTTATAAAATCTAATTATGTTTTTTAAAATTTTAATATTTTGTTGAAAATTCATGTATTGTGCAAAAAAATAATGTTTTATCGTAGAAAAGTCATTTTTCTGTGATAAATTAATAGATAAATATTATTAAATGTTTTAAATTTGTATCTTAAATATTGTTTTATTCAGTTTATAAAAGATCCTATGTTAAAAATAACCATTACCTATGTTTTTTGAAATTCAATTTATTCTGACCGTTAGTTCTTACTAATTTTTGAAAAACAATTGCATCTTAATAAATGAAGGCTTATATTTTCCGGTACAACCTTCTTTACAACCCTATTTTTCCAATTTTAAAAATAACTAAATAATCTTAAAATATTAACAAAAAAATTGTTCAGATGATTTCAGCCAAAGGAAAATTTACTATTAAAAGTGAAAACAGTAGATTGCAAGAAAAGTTTTCCCGGGAAAAGTAAGCCGTCTTTTATTTGAATGCAATGATTTTTTAAATTTAGTAAGAATTGTTGTCAGAAAAAATTTAATCAAAAAAACATTGTTAAAATTAATTTTTTTATGTGGATTTAGACATTTTTCATTAAAATAATGTTTTTTATTTGAAATAATATAAGCTATGATACGCACATAATTTTAACAGTCATAAATACTTAATTTAATGCACAAGTTAATTGATCTAAACAATTTATATAAAGAATTTATTCAAAATATAATTTTTAAATATTTGACAAAATAGCATTAAAATCGTATTAGACACAAAGAATAATCGTAATTTGAAAACCAATGAACAACTTATGAAGTTATGAACAATCATGTATCTAGTTTAAACAATATTAAATGTCAATTATTTTTTATGAAAAATCATCTGTCAATGTAATGGTTTCATCCCAATATTAACTTTTTTACCACTTCGATTTGTCTGCCCACGTTACTTGATAGTTAAATGAATTATTTATAACCTTATGAGTTAATGATATATTTTCAAATTATGACAATTCTTTATTAAAGCTGCCGCTCTAATAATAAATTAAAATAATTGCAGTACTAAAAATGGGACTATTTTTACGAAACTTTTGTTAAACTTTAGTGTTGGTTACGTGACTTAGAATTGGTTAACATTATTTTTTTCAAAACACCATATTTTCCACAAAATTAGTTAAATTTAATTGATGTTTGCCATTTCTTATTAATTTTTTTTTTATTGAAAAAATGGACAAAAACTCAATTGTCAAAAATTCTTTTTCAAGAATTCCTTCCTTGTTAAAAGTTACTACGAGAATGACGCTGCCTACTTTCAGAATGAGAGGCCACGAGCCTTTCTCCTTTTTCTCGAAGAAGGGAGTAATTTGAGCTACTGATTTTTTTCTTCGTAATGCTTTGTGATCTCCAAGTTCGATACAGTAAATTATTTTTACTTTTCAAAAAAGTTACAATGTTATAATGAAACAATGCTAGTTTTTGCTTATTATGTATCACAAACTATCAAAAGTTTCTTGGTATTTTCTTAATAATATATGAATCCAGCGAAAAGATGACTGAAAAATCGGAGGCATAAAAAGTACCCAATCTTTAATAAATTATTAACTAAGTGATAACTACGAACCTACTTTTTATCTATTACAGAAAAATAACGATTAAAAAGGGTTCATTAAATTTATTGATTTTATTGATGGCAGTATATTTTTGAAGCAAACTATTATTTTTTACTGATTATATTAAAAATGTATTTTATATATTTATTCTAGAAAATCCAGTTTTTATTTTTGAGCGTATGCTGAAAGCAATCTACAGCCTGCGTCTCGAGCAAAAGAAGAATAGAAAACGAATAGCACGTCTGAGCACTGGAAAGCCAAATTCTTTAAATTTTATAGGATTTTTGGCCCAAAACTTAGCTGAGTTTGTACGTTTAAAATTTTAAGTTGTTTTGCTATTATTGACCTGTAAGAATATACCGAGTTCTGCAAAATCATGAAAGGTAACAAATATTTTTTTCCTAAATAACATATCAAACTTTTCAGGCTCACTCAAATTTTACTTGAACCCTTTTTAAAGATACTTGTAAAAATGTTTTTTGGTGTGCAACCTTTTAGATTATCATAAGCTTTTAACATTATTTCAGCCATTTGGTTCTCCAAGTACAATTAAAAAACTGATATTGGACTTACGGAGACTGAGCTTTTTTCGAAGTCTAGGAGACACAATCTCGAACGCAGTCGACTGGGACGGGTTTCGGGCTTCGAGGAAAATGAAGGAAAACAAAGCAGCAGATAAGACTAAGGAGATTTGCTTTCGTAACTCATCTTCTCTGTACCAGTCAATGTGATTATTATTCTGTTAATTTTAAAATTTAATAATAAAAAGATGGTAGAAAAGAAGCTAAATTTGCTTGCAATAGTGAAATCCATCCCTTCCTTTCTTATTTAAAAAAAATTGTACTAAGACCTTGTGTAAGATGATTAGATCTAAAATTATTTTGTCCTTTCAGGGAAACTAGTACCTGGCTGCTGACTAGTGTCTAATCAGCTATTAACTAGTGGCTGACAGGCCAACATCTCGTGGCTGACCAGCTTATAGCTAGCGGCTGACAAGCCCTAGCCTAGCGGCTGATCAGCCCATATCCATCGGCTTACCAGACGGTCTAACCTGGTGCTAGCCAGAAAAAAGTTACACTTTTGGCCAGACCCAGGCCAAACCATCTGGTCAGTGCCAGGGCTGAAAACCTGGTGGTTTGGTCTAAGCCAGGCCAGCGCCAGAACATTTTTCCACGCGGGAGTCAAAAAACTTTTAAAATACCTATTAAATTAAGAGGAATGGAGAAACAGATTCGAGCGTTTTTTTCGGTTTCTCCGTTTGCTGATTTTTAGTTACTGCCTGTTTTCTTAGAAGAACAGAGACAAGGATTAGTTTATAGAGAAAAATCTGGTAGAATATTCATTAGAGGCTCTAGTAACGATTTATTTCGTGACTAAATATACTCTACAAATCAAGACCGCCAAACAGACAGACATACAGTTTTCGTGGAAAGAGCGAAAAACATTGCCAGATGTTAAATCGTGAAAATCAGTGAAAAACTGTATTGAAAAATTCTGGACATAACTTTAATTATAAATCATGATAATGTACATAAACGTCCAAAATGATATTATCGGCTACCAAGAGCTGCACTAAAAACGACTAATGACCTTGATACACGATAAATGCATATTGTTCTTAAATGCTAGACATCCTTTAAAATCCCTTGAGAAAACCTTATTAAATTCTAAGCTAAGTCGTCAAATTTTTTTACCTCAATTTTAACAAATATAGCAAGTCAACATTTATCTTCGACGCTAACTCGAATAAAATGTAAACATCTCACAAAGGAAAACTGGGTTCTTATCAGCAGTTAGTTACCGACAATAGCGGACTTATTACGCTGAAAAAATGTATAATGGAAAACAATAATAATCAGCATTAACATTGTTATTCAAATTAGTCAATAATACATTCATCAGTTTCTCCTTTTCCTTAACAAAATGAGCAGCTTTTATACTCTGGTCTCCTTGGCAATCTTCGTTATTTCTATTGGTGAATATATTAGTCTGATGATATATCTATGATTTATTAAACATTTGAAAGCTTGCCCCAATCAGCCATTTGCCTGCCGTATTAATCCTTGGTGGTAAAAAATAACATTGAGAATAAACGAATTGCAGTTCTAGAAAAATAACACAATATACAATAAAATCATCACTTACAAAATTACTCTGCTAAATTGGAAGTACACTTCTGCTATCGACTATTTTTTTAATAGACTTTTACTTTTTTTAACCAGATAAGTAATCATGACGCATATATGCGCACTTTGAATAACTGCCACAAAACTTGAAGAATTTTGAGCAGAGTTTGTGAGTCCTAGTTCTTTTGGTCAATAGTGACGAATTCAGGACCAATATGGAATGATTTAAAATAGCTGATACAAAATAAAGGATGCAATATGGCAGGCTAAAATACAAATTTCATGCAATTTGAATTAATCTCAGTATAGATGAGACGGGTGGTCTGATCCGTGAGGGTGGTTTGAGCCACCGGAATTTTTTAGTCTGTTGACAGAGACATCTTTTCGTCAATAGTGCACTTGCTAGATCTTAGCCAGACAAAATGTTTTCAAAATTAGGAACAAAGTTTTTTCCTAATTTTTTTTAATTTGACCATGAAACATACTTTAACGATTTTGCAATGTAAGTGTCGTCAATATATTATAAATTCGCTAAACTTTCAGAAAAAAAACTTATCAGAAAACCATTTTTTGTCATCGAGGTTTTTAAAGCATTTTTGCGCATGACCTTTCTTTATCCTTTATTACTTTTGTACATTTTATAAAATAATATAATATTTTAAAAAAACCCTGAGCCTTTTCTAAAATAGGGAAAATTAATTTATAACTTATTTCTAAACAAAAATGCTCCGTGAAAGTCGTATATCGAAAAATTTTAATTTGCCTTAAAACTACACAATTGTAATTAGGAAGATGTTTTCTTTAAAGAAAAATTGAATTTAACCACTCTTAGGTTGAAGATGGTTTTTAATTTTCAACTCATTTAAATATTCTTTATGCCAACGTGTACAAAATTCTTGCTTCATATGTTTGGACAAGTTGCCGTGTTGACAACCAACTTGGCCTTTCATTACTGAGATCTTTTTCTGGTGGTGTTGTTAATGTAGTCACAATCAGGAAATGATCTGGTAAGAGTACTTAGGTATCCATCGGATCTTCTGATATCAGAATAAGCGGCCTTGATTTAAAGACAGCTTTAACTTTGATAATATAAACATTCAGTCCTTTGAATTTCATTAGTTCATTGCCTGCTACTCGGACGAAGCAGTGTTTGAAGGACTTAACAGTGCCTTCCCAAATTCCACCAAAATGTGATAATGGAGGTGTGAATTGTCAAACGATTCCTCGATAACTGAGACGAGTGATTATTTTCTCAGCTTGCACTGTCATCTAGAGTGACACTAAAATTTTCCGAAGTTTAGTGTTGGCACCGATAAAAGTTTACCTTGTCGTGCTATAAGACGTTTAAGGACGTAAATAAAACCCGCTGTAGTCAAACCACTGACGGTGTCAAGATGTATTGCCTTAACTGCCATTCATATAAAAACTGAAACATACACCTTTTCCTTATTTCTAAAGCAGTATTTTTTTCTTTGATGTAGAAAGAGCCACAGTAGTCCACATTAAGAATAATGAATGGTCTTGTATCTTCTCATATTCGATCTTTTGGTAGATTTCCTATTGTATAAATGGTCGTCAGCTATTTCGCACCATTCACTGGCCAATAGTTTTATCGTGTTACGTACAGAGTCGTATTTGCTCCAGCTCGGAGGCTTGAAAAATGTTCGTGCTGAATGATCAAGTCAGTTACATGGTTGTTTTTTTGTGAAATGGCTCCGTGCCTATGAGAAAATATTAATTATAAATTCTGCAGTCATCCACCAATCTTAAAAACATCTTTGCTGTCGATAAACGGACAATCAGCAGAATCGAATCATTAAGTTCTCACCTATCGTATGACTTTGCTTCTGCGCATCAAAATTTGCTCTTTCTATGTTTCAGAGCATCCATTATTCTCAAACAGAATCTTAATACTCGGGCAAGTTTGATAATCGAATAAAATTTTTTGAAAGGACACATCCTAATAGACATTGTAAGACACGCGCCTTTCTTGAATTCAAGATCTGCAGTGCACGCTAGAATGTTGCCACGTCACGTTGCGAATAAATTCACCAGGTTGTGGGCCTCTTGAAAGCGCGTCCGCTGAATTGTCTCCCGATGGAACATATCGAACATGGCCGAATGCAACAACTAATTTAATTTATATACAGGCTCCGTAGACAGTGTCGCTCGCATCGGAAAAGCCGTGTATTTGATTATCGATTGGATTGTCGATAATTTTTTGTCCTTTTAATGTTTGTTTATTTATTTGCTATAATTCAATACAGAATTTAATCCAGGATGTACGAATACTCACTGGAATGGACTAATCCCAGTCAACTTTCCCTACCCAAAGATTTTGGATGTTTTTTTTGCCTTAAGAATCACTGGTCCCAATATTACCAGTGAATCAAAGATAGTAGCTACTTTAGATAACATGGTGCGTTTTGTTACACTATGTTTCGGGGTAATTGTTTTTGCTTCATATGCAATAGTGTCTGACCTTGGGTTTCAAACTATACCTAAGGTCTTTAATATTTTGTCATCGGTAATTTGGAACCGTTGATTAATGTTTTTTAGGGCAATGCCTTCTAACATTTGGGGCTTATTTGTCGACCACTGACGGATACTTAAACATCCTTCTTTCAACAGATTTCTTTTGCTTCTTTCATAGTTTTTAAAATAGTTATAAGATCATCGACATAAATGTCAATGAGTAATATTCTTGAATCATTTGGATATTGTATGGTATAATCACATGCCAGCTGTTGCAAGCATCGGATAGCTAAAAATGCAGCTGCTGATAGTGGAAAAGTGATTGTGTTGCTTTCATATTATGTTTATTTCTCCATTTTGATTTCTGCAAAAAATTCGTTGATATCGTCGGTCCTCTTCATGCACGAGAAGTTGACGATACATCTTCTTAATATCTCTAGTTAACAAATACTGATGCTGTCTAAATCTTACAGTCATTAAGAAAATGTAATCTTCAATGGTTGGTCCCACCATCAAAGTTTTATTTTGGGAGATTCCTGTGATTGCATTAGCTTAGCCATAGAATACTATTCGTTCTCTAGCTGTGAGACTGTCTTCTTTAATTACGGCGTTTGTAGCAGCTTGTTTTTCGATTCAGAGGTGAATCTGACTTTGAAATTTTTCAACTTCCCAAATTAGATAATTCAAAGATCGTAGTTACGATGAATGTCTGATGGGTTATGTTTACATTGAAGGTATTGGTGTTGCCCCTACTTATGCATTTGAGGTGAGTTTTTCGAGCAAGTTTTAGATTCTTCGGTATCTTGCTGTATTCTCTAGAAATGACTTCTATCTGCATGCAGCCTACAATGACCGGTACCGGCAAAAACTGCAATGTTTCATCATAATTGCTATCTCTTGTTAGGATTCATGCCGCTATAATGTATTTGGTGGTTGTGGACATTTGATTCAAAGAACCTATTAGAATAACACATTACACCTTGGAAGCCTAAGTGTTTAAGTGACTAGCTAAGTAATTTGTCTCAACTTCAGTTTGAATGTTTTCCTGAGTAAAGGTGTCCAAAATCTTGTAACCTTCTAACTAGGTGTTTTATTAAGCAGAGTAAAACAAGAATCAGCACGTTTCACTGAAACTCGAATCCTGCTTTAATAGACCTTTCGCACGGTCAGTTTTAACATCTGCATTTAACTTTCCATAACTCGGGCTGCTTGATGAACCATCTCAGGAAAAATTCCAAGGTTGCTATTTTTCCAAATTTCAAATTGTACATAAATATTCTCCCTGGCAGCATCAGAATCTAGCCTTCTCCCTTACCTTCTGCTCAGCGAAGCAACAGTCTTGAACTACCCTCTAATAAATAAGGATCGGTCACTAATTTGGAATAATACCCTTTGTACCTATCATGTTAACTGACTGAATA
>JAAAKG020202903.1:0-23351 GCA_010014905.2 Druon quercuslanigerum
GTGTGTGTGTGTGTGTGTGTGTGTGTGTGTGTGTGTGTGTGTGTGTGTGTGTGTGTGTGTGTGTGTGTGTGTGTTTATATGCTCGTATGGCAAAGTATCATATGCCCTTAATAGTTGAACGATTTCCGGTTCTTCATTTTCAATTTGTTCAATTTTGATTTCCCTCAATGTAAAATGCTGAAATTGAAGTATTTTCATTTTGAATAACGCCGGTTTGATAATGTTTAATTTAAAATATTTTTGAGTTCGAAGGCCTCGACAAAAATATTGTTCAAGTTTGAAATGTTTATATTTTGCATATTTATATTTTGCATGTTTAATTTTCATTTATAGAATTTTCCTACATTAGATTCATTAATCTGGATATTCTTCTTTTAAATTTTCCAAATTATAAATTATTTGATCTAAAGGTTATTTTATCTATAAATATTGTTCTAACTGCAATTTAAGATAGGGCTATACAAGCTTTTTTGTAATCTGTTATTCCCAAAATAAATGAACAAATATTTTATCATTCTTTCTAGTTTACAAAGCTACCAGTAAAAAGTTACGTTCATTTGAACGCTCAGAACTTCAAGCACGTAGAAATTAATTTTTTTATTATGTATGCGGAGCACAGTCTTATATTATTTTCGTTTGGTCATATGTGAGTGGTTTACCACTCTAAATTTGTGGATGCACCAGATTTTAAAATATTTGAGAAAGATTTGATGGATTTAAATGTTCACAAGTATTTCACAAGTTTCAAAGATTTTCCAAAAATTAGAAAGATTTAAAAATATTTCTTAAAGATTGCACATGGATTTCCAAGATGACACGAGGATTTCGAAAATATTTAAAAAAGATTTCATAAGATTTTACATCTGATGAGTCTTAAAGTTATCTTAAAAGTTGAAATGAATGTCATCAATGAAAAGAATAAGAGAATGAATCTATTTCAATTCAGACAGGACCCTACACTAGAAATCGCAGAATATTTCGGGTGCTAAATATTTTGTTTTTAGAGGAACTTAATCGAGAATTATTTTACCGATTTGCAAAAAATGTCTTAACAGTTACGTGGATTGAAATCTTGTTCTTTTTTCAAAAAGCCCGATTTTTTTTCTTTAAACCACTATAATTTTTGATCTAATTAAGATATTTATTATTTTTTTTTGGTTCTAACGACAGCAGTTTTTCTAAAAATATAAAAATTCGATTTTCTCAAAAAACCCACCTTTTAATTTTTTTTCTAATTTTTCTTAACTTGTACTGTAATAATGAATATATCTTATCAGTATGATGCTTGCTAGATTACTTGTGTACTCAGGAGAATCCTTTTTTCTTACAATCGAATTTTCTACTTTTTCTTGGAAACAATGGCAGATACGTAAAAACATTAGTAAGATATAAATTTGCATGTCTAAAAAAAGTTCGATGAAAAATGTCTCTTGTTCGAGAAACCATTATAAGTTTAGGAAAAAAATTTTACTGCCCTCAAAAATGGTTTAGCCCGCATGATACTGATAAGATACCTTTCTGATTTTAGTAAAAACTATTCCAAAATATTTTAAGTAATAAAAAAGTTGAGGTTTTGCAGAAAATATATTTTTTCATATTTTCAAAATTTGAAGAAAATATAATTAAGAATTTCTGGAAAATAGCACCTTTTTATACTTCTAGATATTTTTAAAAAGTTTCTACTAATACCAGGAAGGCATTTTGTCAGTATCATGCGGGCTAAACCATTCTTGAAGCCGGTAGAATTTTGTTCCGAAAAATGTAATTTTTGTGTTTTTCTCGTAATCTATGAAAAATATCACAAAAGAACAAGAGAAATTTATCATGGAAAATTTTTAGACGTGCATACTTTTATCTTAGCATTTTTTCGTATCTGTGATTGTTTAAAAAAAGTACGAAATTCAAATACGCGTAACTCTAGATTTTTTTGCTAATCGGGGAAATACGTAAGGTAAGCATGGGTATTACCGACAGCTTAAGAAGTTTTTAGAAAAAGGAGAATATTAATTTATATGCTTATTATTTAGTCACGAGGATGAATTCATCTGAAGGGGCATATTTTTTCGTTTTCAGACAGTACCCAGTCATATAATTATTCTTTTTCAAAATATTGTTATATTTATTTAAGAATAATTTATTGAAATTCAGTGAACGACACCGGAATTGATTTTGAATTTAAAAAATAAATTAGAAAGATATAAGAAATATTATAAAATTAGGTTGCTTTAGACAATAAGGAACATAAGTTTGTATAGTTATTGGTGTTTTTAAAAGAAAAACTGAAGTTTTTCGCGAAAAGGAATACCTTCGATATTATGTGTGGGGTGTCGGTGATTCATTGTTGAGGTTCAGAAATCCAAAATCAATTAAAAAGATATAGAACTTTAAAGATTCTTAGAAGGCGATGTCCTAGGAATGAAGAAAGCAAATAGCAATCATAGCAACATGGGCATCAATAAAAAAATGGGTATAATTCCCTAAAAACTTCCTTCTGTTGGGTGTCGTTCACTGATAGATAAGTATGTCGTTCACTGATTTTAAATGTACGATACAAAATTTTAAATATATAAAATCTACTCAAATTTGAGACTAATATTTAGTTAGATTTCAAAATATGATCGTCTATCCTCTGAAAGTACTACAGAATAAGAAATACCTTTTCTTCTAACTTTCAGAGGACTTTCAAATTAACGACATGACTAATTTTTATAGTATCAACATGTCCTTCTGCAGGTGGCAACACAAATTTTATTTAATGATTATAAATTCAGTAGTTTTGTACTGAATAAATATAAGAATACAACTTACATGGATAATAGAATATTTATTGATTTATAAGTATCTATTTTATATCTCTGAAATTGCAATAAAAACAATTTCATTGTACAGTGTTGTTCACTAGAAGGGTTTACCCTATCGCCTAATTGCCTCTAAAAAAACAGCATACATTGTCCCCGAAAGATTCTGCAATTTCAAGTTTAGGGCGCTGCCTGATTTGCAATGGATTCGGTCAAGAACTTGAGAAGTTAATTATTATTTTGATTGAAATTGTTATTAGAAATTCGCTAAGATGAGTGTCAATTCCCAGGTTACTTTATTCATGCACCGCGTAGGTGGGAACATCCCATCTACTGTGCCAGCCACAGTGACCAGAGCAGGAGAGAATGTACAAATAGGTATGGGTGGCCAGGAGACGCCAAGCGAATCAAGCGAGGCCGACAGTAGTGAATGCGACACCACTGGTGACGACGAGGATGGTTGGGAATCGGGTGAGTCTTCTACATCTCTGATGGTAAATCACCATCCTCTTACACACAGCAGTAGCCAAACACAAACCAATACTCACCACAGAGCTAGTCTCAGAGAAACTGCTAAAGGATTACTTTCACGTGGAGATAAGGGTAGAAGTAGTAACAGGCAAAGCACCGCCAGTGTCAATGTCAAACGTTCCTCGGCATTTGTGAGATCCGCCACCTTCGATGCATAATTATCTGCTCTCGGCAGCATTACTTATTTTTTACTTGAAAAAATACTTTCTATCTTATTTTGCCCCTACCCGGTTTCGTAAAGTTTGTTTGAAACGAACAAAAAGATTGGCTGAAGAAAGTTTCGGTCGGTTATTGTGATTTAAATTTTCTAACAGGAAGGTAGAGATGTGTATATTAGTTAAGATTTACATTTAGATACTTAGATAATTTTTAATCTAAGGCATTTTTTCAATCTAAATAAATTTCCTCTTATGTAGATTTGAATTGGAAGCCTCTAGTTTTTTTTAGTATTCGTTCGTTTCGTCAGTTTAAATTTAAATGGAAATACTCATTTTTTTCTCTCAAAATTGACGATAAAACGAATTTGCGGATTCAATTTTGTACATTTTTTCGCAGATGCATTATCGTTTTGTCGACTTAAAAAGTACATTGTCGTTATGGAACTAGATAAATTTTTTTACAAGAGAATACAGTAGATAGTGCATTTTTGCGATGAAAGTCTAATATTTAATAAAGTAATGATTAACACAATTTGAGGAGTGTGTTGGATTTGATTTTGAGGTAGTCGGGATTTTTTTTTTTTTTTTGAATTGTCGCAATTTATGATAGTTCTGAAAAAGGAAAAAAAAACAACTTACCTTAAACGAGAAAAATATGTATTGCGTATTCCAACAAAGGCACAATGAAGCTCAAGTGTCACAAGTGCCTTGGGTAGTTTATTAGTTGCATGCAAAACGTCTATTGAGACTTTTATGAGAGACAATCAATTTAGAAGTTTAATTAATAATTATTAGAAATTTGTGATTTTGATCTGAACTATTTTTTTATGAATTAATTTCTGAAAAAAGTAATTTTATCTGTAGGATTTTAAGACTCCTGCACATAAATAAAAAAAATAAATTAAAAAATAACGGTATAGATTTTAACAACGATTGTCTTTCTCTCATTTATAGTATCCTTATCTCTTGCAGGGTTTTACAGTCTGTAGGCTCAGCGTTACGTGCAACTGTTATGCCGAGCACATATTTTTTTAAGTAATTAAATCTAAATTCGATGAGTGTGAAAGGCTGGCCAGCTTCGGGGGCGTAATTTTTTTTATATCGATGAAGTCGTGGTTCGATTTGCAGTACGTACACAATATCTAAATTTGGTTAAAGTATAATGTTCAAACTCAAAATACAAGTCGTATAGGTGAAATTGATTCTTTTAAAACCTTGGTAATATTTTAAATTTTAATACGCCTCCTCTTTTAATCAGATTTCTTTGAAATCATCTTTTCTTATGGATAAGATTGATTGGACATTGGAAAATTGAAAAAGAAGGTTTGCCATTGTGATTAATAATTCGACTTTATTCAAAAGCTGCTTTTTTAGTCGAGTAAATCCCCAAAGCTGGCATTGTTATAGTTTGTACTTTGTAAATCAAGTCTGTGAATAATTAGCTCCTAATTTTCGATATGCCGATATCATTACATTTATTTAACGGTATCCCTAGAAATTTCGAAAGAACGGGGCCTCAATGTTCAAAGAATTGACCTTCGATCAAAACGTGGCCAATTGATTTTTTGTTTCTTAACCTTCTCAAGTAGATGTAGAGTGCGTTTTCTAATCCTGGATTAGATTAGAACTCTTCCTTATTTACTTTCTCACTAGTATTTTTTATATCTAGTAATAATAAATGTGTTTGAGCTACGAGCATTTTCACTACCTCTTTTTTATGCCTGAAGTAGACTGCATGGGTGTCTAATGCCTTAATTTTAAATGGAATTAGTAAGAACAGAATTTTATTTTAGAAGAATTTTATTTTATAGTGCCTGTTAAGATGAATCGAAAGTCCATTGCGGTTGTAAGGAAAGGAAATTGAGAATATAAAACTGTTCTCCTTACTTTTTTTTGTATTTTTTTTTTTTATTTGTTTCATTGCATGTTAATAATTTGAGAGTAAGCGAATCGCGAGTCGTATTCGTCATGCAAAATTCAAATGCAGTTAAGATAATGTTTTTGTCGTATAATGATTATTTTGTGATATTATTATACTTAATACTATTGCTATTGTAATTAATGTCATCGCTAGAGTTATCATTGCTGCTGTTACTGCTACTTCTATCATTATAACTACTTCTCCCACTGTAACTGTTACTTGCTACTGTTCTACTATTACACCACCACTACCACATTATTATCAATATCAATACCACTACCGCTACCCCAACGACCACTATTATTACTATTTCAGTAATATTTAATTGTAATAATACAAAATGTTGTAACTGTACTTCTGTAATTGATTTTTTGATGATAAGATTATACATATTGTAATTACATAATAGAATGTTTCTCAGTGTCTTCTAATTGTCACTCCCGCTTCTTGACAAGAGTATCTACTCCTAGTTTCATTTTTATTTCTATTTATTGCTAGTATCCACATCCGAGCGTTTTGTGATAAGATTTTCCTAGTGATGTGCATATTATTTCGTCCACTTTTTTTCATGACGATGATTTTTGTGTTTTAGGATTAAGCATGTGAAAGTGTGAATTTCATTTGTAAATTAATTATATTTTTCGATGCTTATTAGGAATCAACACTTTTTGAATTTCTTATACGCTTCTTCTTGTTTTTCTCCCTTTTGGTGAAGAAATGATTTCCCAATCTATACTTTATATTGTAAAAATAATTTTAGGTTTCAACTAGGTCCATTTAGACAAAAAAAAACATTTTTTGCAGTTTTTTTATTTTTATAACCTACCAATTTGAAGATAAAAAATACCTTCATTTCTTGATATTTCTTAAATTTTATTGAACAATGAGTCTGAAATTATATAACAAGATCTTTATTGACCTTGAATTTTTAAAAATGGCAATTTCAACACAGTTAAAGGTCTGAAATGATTTCTCAGTAGGATGGGTCAAAAATACCGCCATTTTTTTAAAGCGAGATAAAAGTTGCCTTTTGTGGTATGAAAAATTAAAAAGTGGATTGAATTTCAAGTTTCACGCGCTTCTTTAATATTATTTATGTAAAAAAAGTCGTAAGAAAATATAGCAGTTATTTTTAATAAACTATATTTTTATATTTTACTATATTTTGTGTGTCGCTCTTACCTACGTAATATGAAAGAAACGCGTGAAACGCGAAATTCATTCCATTTTTTATTTTTTCCAGAAAGGTTGATTATAAAGAAAAACTCAGTACCCCACAAGGAAACTTCTATTTCGTATCATGTGGATTTAAAAAATGCTATTCTCGGCTATTCATGACGAAAGTTCATTTTCTTGTGCTTTTTTCCGAGATCAGTAGTCAAATATTTTTTTTAAATGTTTGTTAGTGGTCCATTTATCGGGACGACGAGACGCAGCATTCAAAATACAGGCATAATCTATTTTTGAATTACAGTAATTACCGTTGAGCTATGTGCATTTTAAAAACTTTTTTAAAACTTTTTTAAAATGAATGTCTTTTTTTGTCACCAGGTATACATTTTTTATTTTGTAGTTAAATTCTACTTTTATATTAAAGAAATTTTATAGAAATTATGATAAAAATGTAATGGATATTTTAGAGTTTTAATTGTATTTAACCTAAAAATATTTATGTTCCGAGGTCAACAAAGATCTCAACAAAGACCTCAATAAAAATTATTTTCTTTTGTAAAATTTTGGGCCTGCTGTTCTTCAATGAAATTGAAGCAATTTCCAGAATCGATAGTATTTATTGCCTTTAAATTTATGCGTTAAATTATAAACTGAAAAAATTTTTTTTTTAATTAATCGACCTAGCGGCAACCTTAAATAATTTTTTTTTTAATTAAGTGAAGGTGGAAAATCATTTTTGGAATAGAAGACAAATAAGAGGTTAGTATTTTAAAAAATTTGAAGTGTTGATTTTTAATGAACATTCTATCCAATTTATTATAATTCTTTGAGTAGGTTGTAACAAACCAGGAAGCAAAATTTATACATGGCAAATTTCAAATGAGAATAGTAGACCATTTTTAATGGGTATTTATAGCTTATGAGCTTCTTTGCTTCCAGGTTTGGATTTTTTTTTAAATTGTAGGACTAGTGCTTGGGTCACTTTTTATACCTATTGCAAAAGGTCTTTCCTTTATGTTGTCATCGTGTGAATTAAAATCTGGAAGTTGACTTACCTGCTTTTTATTCCGTCAAAAAAAACTGTAATAGGAAGATACTCTAAAAAACAATTTGTTAATATTCAGGCGGTACTAAATAGAAATTCGAGAATCTTTAATGTTTTTAATAAGAAAGGGTAGAATTCAACCCTATTTTACTTGAAAACTTTTTTCTTTCATCGAATTCAATTTGAAAGTGTTGAACTTGGAAGGTTTCAAAACTGCACAAAACGTGAACTTTGGATAATCAATTGAAAATGTTCAATTTAGATTCCTTGTATCACCATTGGTTTTTTTTAAATAAAATATTTACTTCGAATAAAACAATAAATTAATAAAAATCATGGAAGTCATCTTAGAATTCTCAGATTAGATGTACCAATTTGAATTATCTACTATTTCCTGCTGTTAATTATAAGACGAAACTATGCGATAAACTTTTTTTACCTTCCGACCATTATTGCATTTCCCTTATAAATTAATCCAGGCTTTATTACTAATTACAGCTCTGCGCTTAGACTTTCCATTTGCAGTTTAAACTTAAAAACGGCCTAAATTAAAAATTAGATCCTTCAGCATTTTTCCAAGCTTTAATGTTTCGTCAAACGCACTGCTTAATTCATCAATTTTGTCTGTATCATATTTTCAATATTGTGAGTATCATTCCTTGGAACAGATAAAGAATTGCAATCTTCAGCCTTATTTTCAATTATATGTTCCAAGGGGAATTTGTTTGTTTTCCCTCAATGTCGTAGCTTTTAACTGCTGGATTGAATTTGAAGTAACTGAAAAAATGTGTCTGTGTGTCTTTTCGCCACCAGTGGACTTGGACCAACGAGTGGGCCGATACCGTCTTCTCTCGGATGGAGGGATGATAGATGTTTTGTGAGCCCATCGCCCATCACTCTCATATTCATCTCTCAACTTCGGCATCATTAAAATTTCAATTCGCAAATTTTACCGGTAGAAATTCCGTCGACATGGCATTCTTGCAAATCGTCTGTTTTTGCTCCGATAGCTATCTCGACTATTTTAATTTGTCGCCAGAGAATTTTCAGCCGACGAAAGCTTTTGTGATAAAATTATTATAGAGCCTCCTACTCAATTCTGCATTATTTATTTAATTAACTAAGTTTATGTAGCAACTAAATTATTCATTTTAGATAAAAATGATTTAGAAATTATGATTGTGATTATTGATTGAAATGAATTGTGATTATGAAATTCTCTGGTAATCTTCGAATCGTCTGAATGTTTGAAGCAATTTTGCATGCTTTCACGATCTTTGTTTGCGATAAGTATCGGCAATTCTCCCAGTATTGTTTGAGGAACATGGGATATTGTGATAAAGTTTAAAATCTACTTTTCAGTAGCGACTAACACTAGATGTATCTTTACTTTTTATGTTGACAATCGAATCAAGCTGGGGAAACCTACTATTCGTTTTATCCGTTAGAGCTTCTGTCGACTACACATGATTAGAAATATATTAAACTAGAGCTTTTTAGAATCAAGAGTTATCCTTGGCGAGTCTTGGAAAACTCAGCCAATCGATGAAAAATTGAAATCGCTAGGGATTGCGAATTTGGATATTGAGACTCCATTTTTAAGGGCCTGACGTTATTTTTTTCAATTGCCGATTTGTCTTTAAAGTTTTATTTTCACGAATTGCGAATTGTCACTGCTTTTCTTAATAGTAATATAAAGTTGCTGCAAAATTCAATTCACGCAAACAAAAATTCAGGTCAATGAAAAATGCTTGAAACTCGAATTGTGCAATAAAATAAGAATAATTCTAATTACAATATTTTCCGAATGATTTTCTGCTCTTCGACTCCATCGAGTTCGCTCTCAAGCCTTTTTGATATATCTTCTTGCGAATTCTCAACTATCCATTTTTTACCGATAAGCGATAGGTAAAATACAAAAGACCTTGCATTAATTAATCGTGGCGAGGTAGAGAGATGAAAAAGTACATTTTATGTAAAGTACGGACTGACGAGAAAATTATTATGTAAAGAAAACAAGACTATTTTCATAAGGAGTAAATTGTAAGTCAATATTTAGAAATACCAGTCATATTCGATTCATTTTTTATTTGATTGTTTTTTTTTTAAACTCATTTCGAATTTGAGAATTAAAAATCGGGTTTTAATTAAAAATTAGGTTAAAATGGAAATAAAAATCCGATTTGTTAGCTAGACACTTGTGTGAAGCATGTCTACGAAATGAGTTCAACTTAATGTTAAAAATTAAACTTTAATTTAAGCTTAGTTTGATGAAAGATTTTTTTTTTCAGGACTGAATTAAATTTCGTTCCGAGAAACTGTCCACTTTAATCAGGTATAATTATTATTGAAGGAGCCCATTGTGGTATCTTTTTTTGTACGTAGAGTACCTAAATATCGTTAGAGTTAAAAAAATTCCCCTACGGTTATGAATTAAAGTACATTAGTTGCCGAAGAGTAAATGTTAATATACAATTTGTATAAGGATATTTCACGACGTATAATTACAGATTAAAAATATCTTCCCTGCATTTTGTATGAGGTGCGCGTAATTGTATCACGAAATTATGAATGTTATTAAATCAAAATTTACCGTAAAATAAGTGAGCGAATCTGAATAAATTACTGGAATTTCGTATCAGTTATTTAGATTTTCACAGTATCATGTCACGCGACGAAAGGGATTTTGAACCAGAAAGGCAAATTTTGTATACATGGTTCAAATAAAATTGATCTCGATTTTTTCAATGAATCGCCATATATTTTTGGCTTATTTTTTATTTGAACCATCTTAACAAGTTTCGGGGAACAGACATTTATACTATTTCGTTTTGTAAATAACTTGTGAATATACGCTAACAGAATTACAGCAATAGGAATCTTCGCTACAATTGAAAGACTTGACATTCTAATTGAATAAAAAAATTAAGTAACACTTGTCAATTTGCACTAACAAGTTAACGATTCCTACAGTACCTCATTTTTCCAATAGTTCAGAGAAGTGTCGTTTTAACAGTACCTTGTGTAAAATAGGAATTTTAGATGTACAAAATAGTGATCATCAAAGTATATACGCATAAGTTTTCGATAAGATATAGGTGCTTTATGGAATTTCCTATAAAAATGTTAGTACAAAAGAAAATGATGATAGCTTGCCCCACCGAGAGTTCCAACTCATTCATTTTCCGTATATTTTTCATTTTTTAGTTTGTCTGTTGAACAGTGTTGAGTTCTTGGTTTAAGATCTACGAACTCGTTCTAGGTTTATTAATTTATTTCTTTTATCTCTGCTCCTTGCTTTCTACTTTATCTGCCTACATTTTTTATTTTTAAGTTCCAGGTATCTTTTTTACATTTCTGCTTCTACTTTTTGTTTATATTTACTTGGAACCCCACTGCTGTGTGTATTGGTGAACATTTTTAATTTTAATTTCCTGCAATCATTCACAGCTTTCATTAAATTCATCTCATTATTTTTTAGTACATATTTTAAAAGCAAACTTATGAGAAGGGTGTTTTGATCCAGCATCGAATATTTCTGTTGCTTTACAGTATTAATAATCGTTTCTTAATTTTATTCAGATCTAGTGAATATACGCCTGTTGGTTAGCTACGACAGCGCCACCAATTCGGAACTTTTGGAAAGGAATTCGGAATTCATGTCAATATTAACAAGAAATCTTATAGTGAATAATTCATTTTAGACCTTAGAATAATATTGTTGATTAAAATTATTTGATATTTACTTCTCTTCTTTTATTAACATTGCTCAAATAAGTTTGAGATACCCAATAGTTCGCGTGTCAGGTGGCGCTACACAACAGGCATATTTTCCATCCATTACAACTTTGTTTTAATTTTTAGAAACTCCAGACTATTCCTATGCTATTGTTTTGGGTATTATATTTAAGCGTGGACTGTGGTCTTGTTATAATAATAACTTTTAATAGAAAACCCAGTCAAAGCCCAAATTTTACGTATAAATATGTGGCATCAATATTAATATAATAAAATTGCTTTTTTAAATAACTTAAAAATAGAGTTTGGTTCTTGATCTAACAGACTGCATTTGAATTAAGCATTTTACTCTATGAACAAGATTTCTTATCAAGATTTAGAATTATAATTTTACTAGAACCTTATTTAGTTGATAATAATTAAAATTAAAATTTAGAATGGAATTAATTATAAGTAATTATTTTTAAAATTACATATGAAGTATTAGTATTAAAATGGCGATTATTTTTCCAAAATTGTCAAAAGTATAGTTTAGTATAGTATTAGTATTATATATATATATAATATTATAATATAGTAGTATTAGTATTATATATATAGTATTAGTATTTCAATTTCCAGTTACATATTAGAATCATAACGTTCAATTGTAGGCCTTTTTTAATAAAGCTTCGAACTTATTTAATTTCAAAATTTACAATGATTTAAAATTAATTAAATTTGGATTTTTTTTAGTATTAGTGTAAAAATGTTAAAACATTTTTAAAAAAAGGGGAAATACAAGGCAACCTTTCAGAAAAATAATTAAACTATTTTGCAAATCATTTGACAGACGCTTATATCAAGTACCTAAAAAAAATTCGTGACAATCAAACGTGATATTTATTTTGTGTAGTTATTAAAATAGACTATATTTACATTTAGATTTTAGATTTCAACAATAGCGTATCTAAATAAAATAATTAATTGAAAAATTGCTCTTTTTAAACTTTTATACGTTTTTTGATTTGGCAAAGATAAATTATTTAGAAAATACTCATATTTATGTTTATTTACGAAAGATTTGTTGGTAACCGAGGAAAACTAGAAATCAGAATAAAGGTAACATTAGAATACCGATGGCAGTAGCTGGGTAGTGATTGGTCGTGTTTTCAATGCGTTTAACTACTGTCGAGCGGAATGATTGACGACGTGGACGCTCAAGAGTTTTGGGTTTTCTGTAGTTTTCCTCTTTTCTAACCAAATATTCAGAAAAACGTGAGTGCTTCTAATATAAATCCGACTTTAGGCGATAGGCAATTTTAGAGAATGAAAAAAGTCCACAGTATAGAGTAGGTCAGGCATTGCTTGAGGCTTATTATGAGAGTTGAAGTAATTTGGCGATTTTAAAGGGTTTTTTTCAAAGGGCTTAATGCCTGACATGGAATAAAAATCTGATCTAAAAAGTAACGTTAAATAATCTAAAAGTATCGAAAGAGAACAAGTGTGATGTTTGTCACGAATGATCCGATTAAATATAAAATTGCGAATTTTCGCGTAAATAATGCAATTTCGAAATAAACGGCTTGACTGACGCTAGGTCTGCTTACAGGGGAGTCGACGTACTTGTGACTTTGAGACTTGACTGATGGCGGGCTCCTCCTCACAGACGATCAACTCCCAAGTGCAACGCACCGCTTGATTATCAATCAATCGGTCGATCGATTGATCATCGCATCCTGCCTGTCATCCGCTACGCATGCTACCCTGCATCCTCCCTAACTTGTTCCAACTTGTGCGGACAAGCCTGTGATGCCTTGTCGATTTTATGACTTCATTAATTTATAGACATTAATCAGGCCGTTTGTAATACTTCTCAACGATTATAACGTCGGTGGCATCCACTCACTACATTTTTTTTTATTTATTTAAAAAATGTGATCCTGAACTACTCCAGTAGTGCCTAACACAGTTCAACACGACCTTGCCGTTCTTTTAAATTACAATTAGAGGCTAGAAAACTGAATAATATTTTCATATGGATTATTAACGATAGCCCTTGTTAGTAAGTTTTTTGTTTCCTTTTTTTCTTTTAGCAGAACGCAATCCTCACCGACTCTCCTCCCC
This sequence comes from Druon quercuslanigerum, assembly GCA_010014905.2. Lineage (NCBI taxonomy): Eukaryota > Metazoa > Arthropoda > Insecta > Hymenoptera > Cynipidae > Druon > Druon quercuslanigerum. Next base: position 13,471 of record JAAAKG020202903.1, read on the forward strand.
GCTTTGTATTTTATACTTTTGTTGCAAACGCAAAAATTATGTTTAACGCATTATTGTACAGTATTATAATTGAAATTCAAGGCGATTTTCGTCTCGTGGGTTGTACATATTATTATATTTTTCAAGTATGTAATTGAACTCGACTTATTAAGCAATTATGAATTTTTTCACACAACTCGAGAGTTGATTTCTTTACCCCTTCATTGACATTCCCTTCGCACTCATATGTTTTCCTTTTTTGGATATTTTTTGTTTTAGATTGCATGTTCAACCCTGCATTTTTACCAAACCTTTTATTAATAGGTATATCACTACTAGTCCGGGAGCCAGGTACAGTCTCGTGGCCTTTTCAATTCTCATGGAGCCACCAAGGTTTTTTTTATGTATTTTGACCTGCTGAATCCAAATTTTTTGAGTGGCTCTTCGCCCGAATGGTCATTTGTTTATTATTAACATTTTTTTTAAAAATTAATACATTAGTACATTTTGTGTCGAAAAGGTCCCTAGTAACTTTTCTCTCACATCCATACTTTTTGAGAAAAAAATTGTCAAAGTTTAAAAAAATGCAATTTTTCCATTTTTTGACGCTCGGCCAGAAGTACCCGATACCCTTTTTTGATAATCCGAGTCCACGTCATATTTCCTTAATGTGTATATTATCATTAAAAAATATTTCCAGTTCGCTTAAACAAATAGCTTTGAGTGGGCCGAGTTGAAAGTTCAAGGTTTTCCGAGAGCGCGCGGCTGACTCTGAATGTATACCGTCGCGTCACTCGCGCCTTGGCGAACTCCTCGGCCACCGATGCTAAATAGCATTGACATTGTTACTAATTTTATTATTACTTATTTTTACCTTTACTTACTTTTTCCGGTACATAAATTTGTTGTTATCAATAAATACAATTATTTAAATATTGGGTTTGCGTTGTTCGTAGAGGAATGTTTTTTATAGATCAAACATATTGAACATTTATTTTAGAATAAAATACTTTTACACTATCATATCAACTAATAGGAAAAGCAAGTAACATATTTGTCGGATAAGAAATTAAATTATAAAGTAATAAAATTTATTTACATTTAGATACCATAATTTTCAGTATCGCATACTGATTCTTTGTACTTATTTTTACATATCTTTTCTTTCATACAATGTAATTTTTATAACATTTGACTAAGTGATACTGAGATTTATCTAAAAAATAACAAAATGTTCTCATATTAGATACTCTTTGCAGAACGTACTTAATAAAGATTCATTCAACGTTTTTAATAAAGTTTAATAATATTTTTTCCGTAATTTAAAACTTGAAAAAAATGAAATTAAAATGTTAGATTGAGACTCATGTTAATTACTCGCCAGTTTCTGTTAAAACGCTTAACTTGTGGCAAACATCATATTACCGTATTTTTGCAGCGTTTCTGATATTGTTACGGCCATTTTCAGTGCTTTCGAGTTTTTCGTTTACATTTCTTTTCTTCTGACAGAATAAACACAAGTCCAAATCAATCAGATCGGCCATTGCATTATAATCACTTTATAGTATATATATTTTTATATCGTAAATAAGCATGAACGTATAAGCTAACCTCATGTCAGCCTCTTGTAGATTTACATGATGCACGGCTATACTTGTTATAAACAAGTTTAAACTTGAATGCATGCTAGGAGCGGAGCGCAGGACAAAGCTGCGCAGTCAACCGACCGCGAAATTTAAAAATATATATTTTTTTAAATGTATTTATTCTTAAAATGTTAACAGAATGGGGACATACATTTAAGAATAACGGTTTTATATCGAAAATTTTACACGTACGACGGTATTGAATAATGCAAATTGATTATAAGGCCAAAGCGTAAGTGACGCGGCGGTATACGCTCTACAGTATGAAAATCAAAGTATCTAAATAGCATTATCCGAATGTACATAATAAATATTATTACTTTATAATTTAATTGCTTATTCGACAAATATGCTACTTGCTTTCCCTATTAGTTGATATGAAAGTGTAAAAGTATTTTGTTCTAAAATAAATGTTCAATATGTTTGATCTATAAAAAACATTCCTCTACGAACAACGCAAACCCAATATTTAAATAATTGTATTTATTGATAACAACAGATTTATGTACCGGAAAAAGTAAGTAAAGGTAAAAATAAGTAATAATAAAATTACTAACAACGTCGATGCCATTTAGCAACGGTGGCCGAGGAGTTCGCCAAGGCGCGAGTGACGCGACGGTATACACTCAGTCAGCCCCGCGCGCGCTCGGAAAACCTTGAACTTTCAACTCGTCCCACTCAAAAGCTATTTGTTTAAACGAACTGGAAATATTTTTTAATGATAATATACACATTAAGGAAATATGACATGGACTCGGATTATCAAAAAAGGGTATGGGGTACTTCTGGTCGAGCGTCAAAAAATATAAAAATTGCATTTTTTAAAACTTTGCCAATTTTTTTCTCAAAAAGTATGGGTGTGGGAGAAAAGTTACTACGGACCTTTTCGACTCAAAATGTACTAAAAAAGTTGAAAAAATTTTTTGTTTGGTAGAAAATCAAATTTCCTATTAATTGTTTAAAAAAATGTTAATAACAAAAAAATGACCGTTCGGGCGAAGAGCCATCCAAAAAATTTGGATTCAGCAGGTCAAAATACATTAAAAAAACCTTGGTGGCTCCATGAGAATTGAAAAGGCCACGAGACTGTACCTGGCTCCCGAACTATACTTCATCTATTCGTCGGAGGTGTTTAAATTAACAGAAGCTTAGATAACGCTTGTGTTCATTATATTTTCTAATTCCGACGATAAAGCAGTAAAAATTTTGACAATTTAATTTCGAGAACCTGTTTAAGTTAAAAAAGATACAATCTAATACACAATAACGGTTCTTAAAAAATAGAATTCATACAAACTTCCTATAAAATTAGTAGTTATCTTCCTCGTCCTCTGCCCCGGTTAAAACCGCCTCTTCCTCTTCCCGAAGATTTACCCTTCGGAGGAGGAGATTTTGGTCTGAGGGCCTCGATCCTTTCCGTACATCCTGTCGTTATTTGTCCACTATTAAAATAACTAGTGTACATATCGGAATTGAAATTCGTATTTGTCAATGATGGACCAACTGTTAACCATCCCGGTCTGATTGTACTATCACGACCAAATAGATGAAGTCTGCAAAAACATAGATTTATAAATAAAATTAAAATCTGATTTCATATTATTTAAGGGCTCGGACTCACTTCGAGTTCAAAAATAGTGACATTAATTTTTTTAAATAGTAGCGAACCAGTGGCATGATGTTTTTAAAATAATAAACTTCTATATTTATAAATCATGCGAGATTCAACTCAACTATAATACTCTTTAAAAAGTCACGTAAAATTCTTTCAGAAAGAACTCCAATTAGCAATCTGTATGCATTTCTTAATTTCTTAACTGTTAAATCCATTCGTTTTTTTAAAGATATGAAACATACAAACTATTAAATAAAACGGTATTGTAAATAAATTCCACGTTATATTGATGATAATGTTGCCTTCTATGGAAGTATTTTTAATTTCTAAACAAATTCACTATATAAATTATCAAACTAATTTACAGAAGTATTTTGAACAAATGAATTAACCCTTACGCTTGCTACTCCGTTCTAGCAAAATTTCGAGACTTTTAAAAGAAAAAAATACCATAAATTAAGAATAATCGCACAAATGAAACTAATTAAACTCTGATAAAAAATATTTTCAAAGATAAAAAAAATCTTTACAAATCAGTTCCTGCTTCACTAATTCCAACAAAATTAATCAATTTCTTCCAATCACGGTAAATTTAATTTGGAAGTGTTGTTACATCCCAGGAATTTCTACATACTTTGAATTATTTAAAAATAAATTAAACTGCACTATTCACAAAGAAGGTAAGTATGTAGTTTAAATGCATTTTAAACTTGGATTGCTGGAATTAAACCATTTTTTTCGTTCTAAAGTTTTTTTCTTGCTCTAAAGTTAACACCTTACAAAGTCGAAAATTTTTTATTTTCTGCTTCATTCTTTAACAAGTAGGGATTTTATTGGAAATTATACTATGAAACAGTACCATTGAAATATGAACTTGGTCATTTTTAGTATTCGATCTTATACATTTGCCACTTTAAAATATTCAACTAATAAATGTTGCAAATTAAAATGGTAAAGTTTTGAAAGATTTTTCTTCAAAAAGTATAGAATAATAAATAATCGATGAATTTATAGTATTTTTATTTAATTTGGTCTTTCGGACTATTTTTCCGTATATATTTCTATACTCGAAATGGTAGACACGTTATTTTAGCCAATTATCAATTTCAAACTTATTTTTTAAAAGAAAAGTAAAGAAATAGTAACATTACTGGGCATTGCGAGAAAATAGTGGCTGCGCTGAAAAAATGTATGAATAGTGGCGAAATTCCGAGCCCGGTTAGGAATTTAGAAAAAAAATCTTAAAAAATGAGGGAATTTCTATACCTTTTAATAACTGTCAAGTAGAATAAATTCAAAAATTTTCAATTTTAATTTTAAATTGTTTTCTTCCTTTTATAAAATATTCTTAAGTTAAAAATGTTACAAGTTTAATATTATGGTATTTAACTATTATTAATGATCAGGGCAATATTAGTGAATTTGTAAAATTAAATTTTGCGACAACCGTGATATAATATTCTTGTTATGTAGTAATTATGTGTTGTATTTATATTTCTTTTTTTACAGTAGCTTTCTCCTGAAGATTATCTTTTTAGTTATAAATTTTATTATTTATTTAATAATTAGATAATTTTATTAGAAAGTTGTGGTTCTTGGCGAAAAATCCACATATTTTGGATAAAAATTCAACTATTTTTCTTGTAATTTGACTTTTCATTTGAAAAATTAGTCTATTTAAGTAAAACTTCGTTTTTCGGTTGAAAATTCAAGTATCTTCGTGAAAATTTTACTTATTTAAAATTCATATTATGATGTCGAAAAGTCAAACTGAAATCTTTTTTGAATGAAAATTCAACTATTTTTTCGAAAAATGTTGCTAATTAAAAAATTCATCTAATCAAGAAGAAATTGTATCTTTCTTGGATAACAATGCAACTGTTGCGTTGAAAATTCATATTTTGGAGTTGAAAATTAAATTGAGATATTTTTTGGATGAAAATGTAAATGTTTTGTTAACAAATTATGTTGGAACCAATTTGAACAGCAATAATTTTTTTTGAAGATTCATATTTTTAGTTGAAAATTCATCTCTTTGGTTGAAAGTTTAACTATTTTTTTTAATTCGATATTTTTAAATTGAAAATTCAACTGCGATGGTAAAAGTTGAAGTAATTTGTGGTTGTTTTTCCCCTTTTTATTGAATGGAAGTTTTATCTTTGATTGAAAAGTTGAATATTTTGTTTTTGCTGAAAATTCAATTTTTGTACAGAAAATGCGTATCCTGGCTTAAAGGGTCAACAATTTAGTTTACGTAATTTAATTATGGCCCTTTTATTAATTACAATAAAATAAATATTACCTTCTTCTGCCGAGACAGAAGTGCTCAATAATATGAAATATCTCTACAGGTTTTTCTATTGATCCATACTCGGTTTCTTCGGAGATAATAAGATCAATATCAACATTAGCGTGAATAAAATCTCCGTCAGTGGATCTCCTCACAGTTCCTTTAATTCCCATCAAACAATGTTCCTTCGTTCTCTGCAGAGCTGCCTTACTGTCTAAATTTTTACTGTGACCTGGGTTATTTATATTTGTGCGAATCCAGCATATGTCCTCGCAACGTCTGAAGCCCCATTTCCGGAGACAATAACGACCCATGTCCAGTCCGTCGCTGCTCCCACACCAGAGGAAGACGAAACTACGAGTCGCTGCTACTTCTCCAATATCCAGTTCCATTATCTTTAAAAATGTAAAAACGTAATCTCTAAATATTGACGGCAAAATTACCCAGATTTAAATTTTAATGTGGATGGCAGTGATCCCAAAGAATACTCTAGAGGAAATAGTGAACTCCAGAAAGTTTAAAGTTTTCGTACACCTCTTTTTTGATGACTGCTTAAGTTCTCTTAGTTTTAATTATGTCACAGCTAACAAAAATTCTCTTTAAAGGGTTTATTGATCTTGAAATTCTGTTTAAACTAAGCCCAGGATGAAGCCAATTTATCTATTTTTAAAGTAGATATTGCAAAAATAGTGTAAATTTTAATGTCTTCTTAAATGTTCAATAGCTTCCGAAATAATCAAAAAATTTCAATGATCTTGGGCAAGTACTTGAAGTTGTAACAGAAAAGTTGGAAAAATTGTAATATTCTTTGGGGTAACAAAAATATTTTTGTAGAATACATGAAACATATCATCATGCGGTTTCTATGAAATTTCGCCAAAATATATATTTATTTAATTTTTATTTGCATACAGATAAGATGCATTCAAATTTTACAAACTTCACGTTCTTGCAATTCGATAAAATTTTGTTTACAATTTATACCAATAAGTTATTCTGTTACGGTGAAAAAATAGCTTTAAAAACGAGCGTAAGAACATTTAAAAATGTTGATTATTTCGGAAGTTATTGAACATTAAAATTTTAACTATTTTTGCAATATATACTTATAAAACAGAAAGATTGACTTCATCCTGGGCACATTTTGTACAGAATTTCGAAAGCAATCAACCCTTTAAAGAGAAATTTCTTTAGCTTTGGCATACTTAAAATTAAGAGAACTTAATCAGTCATCAAAAAATAGGTGTAAGAAAACTTCAACACTCACTGTAAATTACAATAAATACGCATATGTAACCTTCCGCGAAGAACGGTACCTACCTCCCAAAAAATTTATTTTCCTTTTTCGGTGAGTGAAAGAACTTAACTCCAGACTACAGTACACACTATTTTGAAGATGTTTTGTGAACTTTTGCACGCGGTTTTAAGGCAGACGTAGGATGTATATAGGATATATTTTTTAAGTGAAGAGGCTTTTCGTAGCAGAGCGAAAGCTTTTAGAAACAAAAATAAAGGACCAGTAGTTAAAAAGAAATTAACATCGACTTCACATTCTCGCACCCTGGTCAAAAACGCAACTCCATTTTGATGTCCAATTATCGTCTGAATAATTAATATGCTAAACTTGATTATATATTGTATTAAATATTTTATATACGAAAAAAATCGAACTTTCCACTAAACGCTTAGAACTCTGAGATTCTTTCATCAATTACTTTTATTTGTTGTCAGGCAGCATGCATAAAAAAGAAATATATCCCAGTATCCTGATCAGAAACAGTGATTTTTTTACCCATACACAACGTCCATGTGGAAAAAGACGGAACAACTTCTAACTTTCCTCTGAGTGTCCGGTTCTAAACTTTTATGTCACTAATTACTTGTACTCGATTTCCAACAGAAAAAAAGTTTCTTCTCAATGCCCATATGAGAAGACTGCGACACACCTATTCTAAAATGCACACGAAAATTCGCAACAAATTATAGCTTTCCTCGAAATGCTTGGTTTTTGGACTTTCTTTTACCCATTACTTGTATTTGATGTCAGACAACACCAAAAAAGGAATAATCCTTAGACCTTTATCAGAAGACTGCGTTTTATCAAGATATGCCCTCTGAACTCTACGAAACTGTGCGTGGGTGGATAAAACGCAGCCTTCCGACAAGAATATTGATAGAAATATTCGTCTGCTGTAACCTATCATCAAATACAAGTGCTCAGCGTAAGAAAATTTGAGAACCGAACATATTCATTTCACAGTTCGTGCGTGAATAATACTCACTCTTCCGATAAGGATATTTGGATGAAACTTTTTCTTGCACTATTGGACATCGAGTACAATTAATAAAAAAAACATTGAAGGACCGGACGTTTAGAGAAAACTTATAATTTTTTCCGTGTTTTTCCATCTACATTTTAGAGTGCGTGTGGGGGGGGGGGGGGCAGAACACAAGTCTTCCGTTAAGGAACTTTTTCTGATATTTTATATAATACATTATTTTGACGATAATTGAACAACAGCCAATTGATTTAATTAAATTTTGAAAATTTTATATATTCTTGTATAAATGTTGCGACCTTAGTGTAGCCCAAATAGGGAACTTTGAGGAGAAATAGGGGACAGGCTAACAGCCTGTTATAATAATTAAATAAACAAACCTGGTCCCAGTTCCAAAGCTGTACATTCGTAGCACCACAAGTTCTCTGATATTCCTCAAGTGGAGGTTCAATAAGAATCACATCGAACTTGCAATTAAGATCCTTCAAATTATAATTTGCAAGATCAGTTTTCAGGTACATCGGTGGAGTCGCAGTTTCAGAGATTAAATCATCCTTTAATTTAATCAGCTCCCGAAGTTTTGGATACTCTTCAAATCTATCTGCTAAGCCTACATCCCTAATAAAATTCTGAGGCCTCTGGCCCGTGTCAATAAAATGCTGGCAGTAATCATTGTGTGGATTCGAAGATTGAGTGCCCTAAAAAATTCCACAATTTCTAAAAATATGCCCTCGGTCTTAAATTTACATTTTTCATCATATTTATAACCTAACGTATTATAGGACGCACTTTGAGAAACGTGGATGAATCTTTGTAAACAATTTCGTCGGTGGGAACAGAATCATCTTTCGTTCGTTGGACTTCCTCCTCAGATTTTGTCGACGAAACCTTGACTTTCTTTTTTTTCACATTGTCGATATCGGTCCCTAAAATCTGTCGAAGTTCAACAGCACTTGCTACGCCCAACTAAAAAATTAATTAGAAACAATAATTAAAAGGGGCTGAAAATATAACCTCACAAATTTTAGTGTAATATCCTGAATCGTTTTTTGATTATTGAAAAGACTTACCGTTTGGGCCAATAGTTTTTTACGCTTCTGCGAACGTTCTCGAAGAGTTTGAAGCATTTTTGCTCGAAACTATACGATAAAAAGGCAAAAAACAGAAACCGGATCACTCACATTTGCGATTAGAGGTTAGATTTTCCCAAATTCGAATACTTTTTAGGAAATTTGCATGTCGCGAGTAAGTATATTCATTCAAAATGAATGAAAATGAAGCAAAAAGACAGGAACCTGTACTTTTAGCCTATTTCATTTTGTTTTTAACCATTTTTAAACAACACAATGAACAAAATGTGACCGATTTCTGACTATATCATCCATGTCAACGAGTCAACGCAGCCCAGTGGCACTTAATAAGAGGCCTGTAGCAACCTGTAGGATAAAAGTTGGATGAGAGTTGACCGGTGGCTACCAGGCGAAATCGCGGCGCTGACTACCGTTAGGGCCGACTAACCATCAAATACATGGCAAAAGTGTAAATATTTGTTATTTCTTTAAATTGAATGATTTTTTCAAAAAAAGGTATCTGGAAAAAATGAAGGTAATTGATTTTTGCATATAATAATGCAATATAAATAATTAAAACACTGAAATATATTGCTTTTGGGTGTGATTAAAAGTATGAAAGCGATGAGAAAAATTTGGCAAACTCAATAAATGGATAAAAAAAATGTGACAAACACCATAATAATAATTTTAAAAATAATAATTAATAAAGGGATGAAACATTAATACTAATTTAATATTGTATAATATGTAAAAAATATAGTATAATATGCAATTAATAATGTCTTATCTCTGTATTAATTAAAATTATCAACATATTATTAACATACAACAACTAATTCTGAATATATATTTTTAAAATAAACAACAAATTCCGCACATATTTATTTTTTTCTCATAATAACAATATATTATTAAAATTGTTGTTAGTCTTTAAAACATATATTTATCATTAGTTTTTGCATTTTTTTTAATGAATAAGACGGACACAAAAGAGACTCA
>JAAAKG020202914.1:0-23349 GCA_010014905.2 Druon quercuslanigerum
CAAAACCTTTCCACTTGCTATCTCCTCAATTGAACGAGCCGCATTTGAGACTAAGCTCCTGCTTTCAAGCATAGCCTGTACAATTGTATACTTCTCCTGCCTACAATCATTATTATGACAATCAAATTACAAATTTATTTCGTCAAATCGACGCAAATTGTTGTTTTGTTCTATTGCTTTTGCCATAAATATTTGTATGCAAACGCTGAAATAAGCCATTTAAGGTTCAATTACGTGATGCGCCTGCGCATATACACTATTTCAAGTAGTCACGAAAGTACAAAAATAGAATTTGGATTGAATATCGGTTTCGGACCTGGCTTGCAGTAAGCGTGAAACTACATCCAGACACCGTCCGAACGAAAACAGACAGCCGCTAATTTCTGTTGGGTTATGACGGATGACGTAATCCGATGCAAATAAAGTGTGGAGTGCGACCCCCGAACAGTTTGTCATGATTGATTGAGCAGCCCCTCCCGCATCAAGAAACCGCCGGAGCATCAAATTTTTTGGAACGCAGTAAATCCGGACTGATTAAATCCAAGTTTTAATGTAGTTGGAGTGATAAATTGTTTCTTTTCCATAATGAGAATTTTTTTAGCTTACGTATTGTATTCAGTAATTTGCACACTGTATGACAAATTCTGGTAGAATAATGTGAAACAAGTACAATAAAATTATTTTCCTTAAAAATGAATATAAAAATTTTAATTAAACCATGTAAAATCATGGAACTCAAAAGGCGATAATTCTATATGTATACAAACAGAAAAAACTCAATTAGGGGACTTCTAAATCATACATTATTTTGTATCTTCTGTTGTTGAAAAGTTTGTTGACGAAAAAAACGGAAATTAGGCTAGTATGCATTTTTAGATTAGAAAATTATTTCTTGTTTGCCTTAACAAATGAATCACCCTAATACATATTATATGCTCGACTCTTTGCCTAATTTAAGTTCAAAATATACTATTGTATTCAATACTATTGTATTGAATACTATTGTATTCCTCCTCTAGCCATAAGAAGATGGCAAGTAAGACGAGGTGAGAAACCAGACATTAAACGATGTATTTTCGCTGTATGTGTATCCCGAATGTACATATCCTCGAATTCCATTCCTTCCTACTTGAAGGTGAAGGGAAACGAGGAATGCAGCGCAGATAAGACATGCATAAATGTACACAACCACAAAGTCCGTCTGCTCACTTCTGAACTGGTCAGGATTGTCTGGAGTCCTGGAAATACTTTATAAGAGTGGGCGATACTCTGAATCCTCAAAAGTAAAAGCTGTTTCGCATACTCAACGAATACAGGTATTCACTAAATAAAGAGATTTAATTCGTGTTCAATTTTTTTTATTTCCTCGAACTATCTTGCAATCCTACATTTCCTAAAAACTCTTAGGGGCGGTTCCAACAACTTCGGTTAAACCCTTGGTTAACTGACGGTGGGTTAAAGTTAACGCCATACATAATCATCGGATTAACCTGTTGCGCATTCCACCAAGTTTTTGGAGGGCGCGGTTAGCTAACCAGATAGTCGTATCGAAATAACTCATATTTTGTTTTTAAATATTCGCGTGATTGGCTACCCGTCGGTCGAGTGAAAAGCAAAGCAATATGGCCGTGCGCGCCAAATCCAAGTAAGGTTCACGCCACGCACGTGTCCACACTAACCTAAAAAGAGTGAATTTTTATGTACGTTTTGTTCATGTTATATTTCTGTTTTATTCGTGTTGTATTTGCGTTATCTGTGATTTATCATCAGACGACCTCTGAACTTCTTCTAAGCACTTCATATTTCACGACGACACTACTTTTTAGGTTAAAGGATGATTAAGTCACCCTAACCAACCAATCTTTACCGGTTAGATTTAACGGTGGTTAACGCGAGTTAACCGGCTGTTAAAAAGAGGTGAAACGCGGAACTAGCTTTAACGGAGGATTAACTTTTTAACCGATGTTGGTGGAAACGGCCCTTAACGTTCTTAAAATTAACACCTAATATTACACTTTTTTAAAGTTCCGAATTCAACAGTTGAATTTATCAAAATTAGAAGTGGACATTGTAATTTTTTAATTTCAATAAATTTAAATTACCTGAAGATTTAAAACCCGTAAGGTAGTAGAATTCTTCAAAATTGAATATTTTGCAAATATTCAAAAATAGTTGATGACGGGTGTTCAAAGTTCAGAACGTTCAAATCAACGAAATATTTATTTCCCAATTCTATGTTATCGATAACTTTAGAAGAAAACAATGTGAACATAAAACAAAACTACTTAACATATAAAACATTTAAGAAAGACGCGGAGAGTAATTAAAGTCTGGTAGTATAGAATTAGGGCAACAAAATGGGAAATTTTCAAAAGATTGAAAACCCATTCCGTAAAATCGAACTTTCAATTCACAGATGAAAAAAAAATCCCAAGCTGAAGTGGTCCTGAATTAAGGCCAAAATTGTGTTATTAAAAGAAGTTATAGAGATTCAAGGAAATAGATGTGGAAGTTGACAATCTAAAAGTGACACTAACCTAAAATAGGAGCAGTTTCCCCTGCGAATTGCGATAAAAAATTCAATTCAAAAATAAAAACATACTTTTGAGAAATTAGATTCTTAAATACAAGGGAAAAAATTTGGTATCAAAAACTTTAGAGAAATCCATGAAAATAGACCGAGAATGCCGAGATTAACTTTTTATGGATTATTAAAATTGGCTTGGATGGCGATTAAAAATAGAATTTTCCATTTTTTGAATAATGAAAAACTTGGTCTCGGGATATGGGAATATTGAACAATAATTTTAATAAATAATAATGCTAAAAGGTTGAAAAACTATTAATACATTTCGAAATTGTATGAAAATGTTTAAAATTGTATACAACTTTTTTAAATTATTGTATCAAAAAATTATATACTGAAAAATGCTTTTACCACAATTTTTAATTGATTTGTTAACATTTTGAGTAGGGAATAAACCGTTTCTCAATAAAAAGTTTCTGTACTGCTATCCTTTAATTGAGAATGCAAAAATAAGCTGTGCTGAAAAATCACTAACTTTAAAATATTGAGGTTATGTTTTTCTGTCAAGTTAGAATAGTTATAACAAAAAGGTCATTTAAAAACTGCTCCGTTTATATTGCCATATATGTTTAATTAAATATGTATTTAAAAAAATGTAGTGATACTTTTTTGTCTTCAGTGCTTTCATTTTCAGACTAAAAACCACAAAAAGTGCTATACTTTCGTTTAGACGTGATTAGACTTGTCACAACCATAATATTGTTCCTGCAACCAACAGGTGGCTGCTTCGACATGCTCGGCGAATAAAGTTGATAAGAAAGATAAGAGTAACGGTAACCAGAATAAGTCTTATCACTAACAATCACTATAATTACTGGTTAAAATAGAAACGCACCTTGAGGCTAGATGTTTCTTTGGATGTGGAAGAATTCCGCAAAATGCGGCGAGAAACAAAAGGACGGCGATAAACAATGTTTGACACGATCTAGCTCACCCAGCAGGAATAAATCTTTCACAACTACGATGTTGCACCTTTTTCTCTTCAACACCACTCGCAAACACACGAAATCCTTCACGAAAGTCGAAAACGGGACAAAAGCGACATGACGTATAGAACGACACGAAAACAACATGCAAGCTGTTCAAAAAAAGTATCACGAAACCGAACAACAAACTATACGCGCGCTCAACCGTTGGGGAGCAAATGCGATCAAATGCGATCTACAGCGACTGGCGACTGTCGACTGTCGAGCAATTTTATTATCAAAAAGCGCCACCAAACAGCCTGTTTAGGAACTCGGAAGCTACATTTGTCGGCAATACAGTTTTGTTTCGTAAATCAATTCAATAATATTATTATCAACTTATAGATTCAAATTAATAAATGGCAATCATGTTTAAATTCATATTTTGCTGAAAAAGCACATTAAAAAAGTATGGTTTATACTTTTGAGCTCGTAACATACTTGCCTCAAAATAATTTTTCGACATGTTTTGCAACCACGAATTAAGATATTGAGTTAAAAATTTGAGAAATAATATAAGAGGCACTAATAAACTTTTTGTTTTTATATCCCTGAAATTTTGAAATAAAATAAAAATTGTTAAAATTTTTTGATGTTTTCGAGAATTGAAGGAAGATATAAACATTCATTGGTGCCTTCTTTAATTTGCGAAATTTGCAACTCTCATTCCTTTGGACGTGAGTTGTTGCAAAATATATATCGAAAAATTATTTTGTGGTTAGTATGACATGACCTCAACAATATTATGAAATTTGATTTTAAAACTTTACTGTATAATTAAAACATCAAAATGTATTTCCAAACAATAACTTGTATGGAAAATAATAATTGGATTATGAATTTCTGTTATTTATGTTTAAAAATTTTACTTTATGTGACGCACATAAAAAATATTCAATTTTGCATATCAGAATTTTAACTTTTCAATTTTTAAGACATCTTATTTTAATTTAATAATTGTGTACCATATTAAAACCTTCACTTTGAATAGTTTTTTGATCTGTCCAATTTTTATTACCCTCTTTTAAAATATTTTGAAAGAATAAAATTGTAAATCAATATTACTAGAAAACTAATACACGCGCTTCACATGCGATTATTATTTTATTTTTGTCTAATGAAATTTTAAATTAAAAAATAAAATTTATGTTAATACAACGTTTTTGCATATCCCAGAATCTTTTATCTAAAATAATAGAAAAGAAAATCAAGGATAACATTTTTGATACTTTATGCAAATTGATATCTTTAGAATTAATTTATAATATTCTTGCATGGACAAACCACGAATTTCATTTTGGTTAAAAAGTACCGCAGTTAATGAGATTCAGCTACAAAATTCTGGGAAATTAAAAAAAATACCACGATCAAATATGTGATTGAAAAAAAGACAAGTAAAAAAGTAAGGAAGGGGATTTAGAGGTTACTTTCTTTTTTATTTTTGTTCTTTTAATTTCCAAGAATTTCATATTAAATTTAAATGTTTGAAACGTTCATATTCAGAAATTGCAAATCTTGTTTAAACTATAATGATTTTGGATTGAAAAGGCCAATTTTAGATGTAAAATGACAACGAAAACACAAATGACATAAGGTTTTCTATGATTTTTCTTAATTTGTAGATTTAATTTTCAAAATTTTAAATATGAAACAAAAATTTCAATTAATAAACGGCGAATCAGTTTGCGAAATTTTCTAAACATACCAAGGAATTTTCATTGAAGACAAATATTGTAATTTATTTGATTCCTTATAGAGTTCATTTAGAAAATTTATAAATTAGCAGTTTCTGTTTACAATGCTTACAGTAATATTTAGATTTGTAGGCATAAGAAAGTAAAATTTTCAACTTTTATTAATAATAAAATTCAACTAAAACTATAAAGGCTTTAATTTGAAAATTTGCAATTTTAAAATATTTAAAAATGAAACTATCCTGGAATTTTTAAATCTTAAACTAAGAAGAATGATCAATTAATTCGAATTAGTAGTATTTTAGTACGATGGCCACCATCCGAAATTTAATTAAATTTCAACATTTCGAATTTGAAATGATTTAATTATCAAGGCTTTCAGTTTTTAACGTTTCGCTTTTTTTCAATTGTAACTTAATATACCATAATATGAGTACCAGAGTGTGCGATCTGTTCAGGTCCAAGTTTTGCGAAAATTTTAATCTAATAAATCGAAAATAGCTTTTTTATTCAAACTATTAATAAAAGTTTATAGTTCATTTGCCAAATAAAGTAAAATGCAAGTCATTCAGTTTGAAGAGAAAAAAAGCTTTTTTTAAAATTTTTAAATATGGTTGTTTTTAGTTTTCGCTATAAAAAATAGAAAAGTTTGAAAACATGTACTATGAAACGTTTTTTTCCGTAAACAATAATGTTATGTTTGTGAAATTCAGAACTATGCGAGAAAAACTGACCCTTTGACTCTATTTTACAAATGAACTGTAAACTTTTATTATTAATTTTTATAAGAAAGATAATTTTCATACATTAAATTTGAATTTTCGCAGAACTCGGACCCGAACAGGACGCGCGCTCTGACGATTGGTAAACTCTCCTATTTCGGTACTAAGAGCCGAAGGTTTGTGGTACTAATAGAGCTAGAAGAGTGGCACATGTACCCAAATTTCGTTACAGCCAGATTTTTTTCGGTAACTTTAGAGACTTCCTTATCTAATATTTAAGTCCTGAAAATTGAAATGATTCAACTGAAAATACTTGTAATTATAAGAATGCGTGGAAATTTAATCTCTTCTTCTGATTCTAAAAAGTCGTAGCCTGAATGTTAACTCTTAGAAATTAAGCGCTTTCGCATAGTTTTAATCAACAAATTTCATGTCCTTTTATAATTGTAAATTCAATATAACATCAAACTGTGCTATTTGTATAGAAATTATGAAAGGTTTTTAAATAACACTCTATTTTTGTTTAATTTCGGAATAAAGAATGTATGTGTCCTAAAAAATGGCATATCACTTTATACAGATAATGATTAACAATAACTTGTAAAATATAACTAATTGAATGTCCATCATTCCTCTTCAGTTCTTACGAATTCCGCAATAAATTATTTTTAATCAGAAATAAAACTTCCGGATTGATTTGGTCAATGTTTTATTTATTCAATTTATTTTAAACAATATGTTCATTTGGAGGACAGTCATTCCTCATGAAATGAATACGATGTACTAAATACGAATCCTTTTTACAATTTTATACCATATACACAATAATATAGTAAGTAGATAATGACAATGCCAGCCTAAGGCGCGAAACGTAAAAAAAAAACGAAAATTGAGTACAGGTCGCTCCGTCGACTAACGGCATTTCTAAACTATATATGCTCATTGCTTAATTATGATTGCTTTTTTATGTATGCATTTCCGCTTCTCTAAAATAGGTAAAAAAGCCCTGTCACAAAATAGTTCGCAAATGTATATTTATACATATTGTCAGTGTGCTTTCTCTTGCTGCTCGTTTTCTTCACTTACTATATGTGATGATCGTGAGTAATGATTCACTATAGTACAATTTGAAAAAAACACATTTCCTAGAAGCCTATTTGCATCTTACTTCTCATGGAGAGTGGGGAAAAACTGAACGAATAGTTATTGCTATTTAGCGTGAAGTATGGTTTCGAGTGATAAAAATTAGTCAAAAATAATTTTAAAGTCAGTTTTAAATAAAAATATAACAATACTTGAAAAAACAAAACTGGTGACAATGTTGTATATTTTCGCAGAGTAGACCGATCGAGTTAATCATGACACTCAAAAGTGATTTTCGTTGGGACAATCTCCTTTGTTTATTAAATGATTTATTTGGATTTTTTTCCAATGAAACAATATTAGTTAAGTAACAATAAGATTAGTGTCAACAATTTAATTTATCAGAGGGGTGGCTTGGCTGCTTATGCAACATCCACGCCAATAAATATAATAATAATTAATAATAATTATTTAATTATTTAATTATATAATAATAATAATAATAATAGTCAAATAAATAAAAAGCGAGTAGTTAATGAATTTGGTCTTTGCCCTTTACATATCTCTTTCTCTATTTCTTTCGTTGGAATGCGCACGCTCATCTCCCACGTCTGCAGCTTTTTTGCACCCTTTTTACACACATATGTGAGCGTGTCGCCTCGTGGAAAATAGGGATCCAAAATTGAAAAAGACAAACCAAATTTCGGCGAATTTCAATCAGTTGATCAGGTATGAGTGTATGTAAAAATACTTCAATCTTATACTTGAAGTAACTTTCAAACTAAAATTTCTTTCAAGTTTAAAAAATTTCCGAGTTAAAATCTTTGTTTTTTTTTGTAATACAATTTTTTTGTTTGTCAACTTGGATTCCCATTATTTTGCGAGTAGGACTTGGGCTTGGTCTTATGAACCGAAAAACGTTCTCTGACGAGGGGAAAGTATTATTGTATAAAGTATACCCTAAATGCAATCTCGAATTGTATTTTTTTTTTTTTTTTTTTTTTTTTTTTAGTAAAAATTGAAATGCGACAAGTTCTAAGCCAAGTCCTCTCTCTCTTTCTCTCTCTCTCGTTGCAAAGTACGCGTTCAATTGGCCATTATTTAATTGTGGAATCTTCGAACTCGGCCAATATAAACTCGTGTCCACTCCCCTCTCTCTTTCCCCTTTTTAATGTGGAACTATTTTGTAAAAAAAATTTTACTATACCAACTTTGAAGAAGAAAGAGAGTGAAGTAGGTATCGTCTGCGTATTCAAGAGTACAGTAAAATAATTACAATATAATATGCATTAATAATATTTTCATATGCATACATACACATATGTATGTACATATATGTATATATAAATATAATACAAGTAGCGTAGAATAATGGATCAAAAAGGCTGGATAAAACAGAATTACAGAAACGCTATTTCTTACGGAGTCACACCTTTCAGACTTAACACCTTTTCTTTTCTTTCCTTCCTTCTGTCCGTCCGTCAGTCCGTCCTCACACCAAAAACTTTCAAACGCTTCACATTTCTGCCGTACACGTGCGATAGTCGAGAAACAACTTATTTTTCATTCATCATTCTATAAAAATTGAAGATTATTTCTTAATGTATTTTACATTTAAGTTTATTATTAACTTTACGCTCATGGACCACTCAAATTGAAGATAATAGAGATGAAAAAAACAACTCAAATTGATTGAAATAATCTACGCTTGCAAAGGCGGTTTTGTGGTCGAAGCGAAATTTGATTTGGTTACCTTCTAAGTAAAAGGGGTACGATCAACCCTAAAAAAATTGATATGCATAAAGCTTTTTGGCGTTATGTAATATAAGTCGCTCTCCGACGCAATCTTACAGAGAAAAACATCTAGAAAAGCGGAAAAATTAGCTGGTGGGTTCGGGCGTGATATAAATATTATCTTATTAAATACGTGTCACGAAAATATCGAAAATTTCCCTAGTCTCTTCCTTTGTAACTTTAAAAAGCGTCCTTGATCGTAGAATTGCTCGATAAAAAATTGAATCCCGTGAACCATTGGACCGCGTTGTTGTGTTTCTAAGCTAAAGCCCGCCAGCTTTGCATCCGCTTTTGATGCTTTTCTCAGTATTTTTCTCGATATTTCACCTCGCAACACACAATCTGATCTCTTCATTTTCTCCGCTGATCGATTCATTCGTGTAAAATATAAACTTAAACCACAATAGAGATGCAAAAGTTTTTTTTATTAATTTTACTAATTATTAAGTTCCGACGTGTTCAATTAACGTCATGACTCCATCGTAATCAGAAAATAAATTTGCAAGCATCGCAGCATGAAAAATAAAAATCTCTTCGGAGTTTCTCTAAGACTCGTGATGGGTCAATTTTACTTTTCAAAGAGCTAACTCGAGTTGTGATTAAATTCAGGCACAGTGGAATATCTCTTCTTGAAAATTGCATTCTGCGCCTGAATGTACCACCACCAGCAGAAAATGAAATTCGTCGAGAATTTGTTGGTGATCGATTCGAACCAGAGATAATCTGGTCAAATGTTCTTTCTCGTAAGACGTAGCAAAAATTGGGGCGGGTTAATCTACCAACCCGACGGAAAAGCCGTAGACTACCCTCAAGGCGAATACCTATTTACAAAAATATACACATGGAGCAACTTACTTGTAGTATGTATATATGTATATGCGCTCACTTCTTCACTCTTTTACAATTTATATGTAGTGTAGTTCGTATCTGCACTAACTTGCTTAAAATCTTTTCTATAACCACTACTTTCCCCGTTAGTCTATGTAATGTAAATGTAGTATATTTGCTGCATCTGCGTCGATCAATCTAGTTTACTAATATCGCTTATCTACACATTGCATGAGTAGAGTTCTAAAATTACGTGTAATATTCCGTCTCTCATATCATCCAGTCTATTACACGGACATTGCATAAATCATGATGTGTATATTACGTCAATACCACAGAAGGACAGATAATTTCAATATAAAGATTCAAGGGATTACGTTAAACACAGCTTTAATTACCTACAAAATTCGTCTACATATTTCATCAGTTTTAATTGACAATAAAACACCGCATCACTTAATAATTCTTAAAATTTCTTTGCGTACATTCCTGTACGAAACTAAAACATGAACTGAGATTTCGATTAGAGATCTCTTTAAAATTGGCTAAGATTTTAAGGATCCCATGAGAATTAATTTTGAGCAGAACCCCTACTTAAAACTTGTTAAAACATACTTTTTCCCTTCAATATTTTTGACAATCAGCCTTTCTTCACCTAAACAAGAATTTCGAATTAGCTGATTATCGCTAATTCACAAATTATCAGCTCAAATATAATAACTAAAACTAGACATTATTTTAAAATGTGATGATTTAAAAAAAAAAACAGAACTACCCTTTTTTTGGACATTGCATGTTGCGATACACGTAATTTTAAGACTTTTTAGAACCCTAAACACAAGTCGCGTCGGCTAACCAGTGGAATAGCGACTTGAATGCACCCTAAAGCAATGCTTCGGCGAACGGACGCGTTCTTACGTACACACCCATATTCTTCAAATATATATAGAATTTCTCGTTATGTATATATAATCACTTTATATACGTAATAAACTATATCATCGTGTATTCTTGGATCACTTAACAACATATATGCTTCAGGTAACCTGCAGACTCCTCGCGGCGAGGAGCGAGAGCGCACGCTCCTGTGGCACTTATTTGTTCTCCTTCCTTTGCCCATTATTGTATCACGTTTTACAAAAGCAAGACACCTTGGAAAAATAGAGAAACGCAAGTTCCTCGCCATCGTTTTTGACTCTCAGTAGCGGAGCCACTTTTGTCACGCTCACAACCTCCTCCCGAAGAATAATAATTAATTGCTTCATATTGAAAAATGTTTCCCCTTTTGACTAAATTACCTAAATTCCGGCTAATTTAGACGTAGGCGCTGCTCGCGGCAAGGGCGAGGAAGACTGAACTGCATCCAAATATTGAAATATAAAACCTCGATAATGTTTCTTTTCTAACTACAAAATGGATTTTGGCTTCATCAAATGCCACCGATTTTTAAATCTCTCTTTATTGCCAACTCGCCGTCGGGCAGCTTTCAAGGCAACTCTACCGTCACACACGTCATCTCAATTCTCTGGTCCAGGGAATGACAGTCTTCGAAATTAAGTCTCTGAAAATCACGAGGTGCATAATCTGAACGTTGCATCCCTCCAGGAGTTGGGTTTCTCGTGTGTGATGAGGCGAGAAACTTTCTGCATTTCGAAATACCTCAAACACCGCGAATACATTTGTTGTGCTTGACAAACTAAAGACGATTGTTATTGTAAAATAATTACTTTTCGCGGTGAGCCTATTCTTTCCTGATCTACGTGAACAAGGTTGAATACGTTGCCATATTAGGAGGGAGAGCTGTGACGTAGTTTGGCGTAGGAGGTCGGGGGCTGAGCCACTGAGGTCAAAGGGCTCGCATTTTTCGGATCCCTGAGAGCACGTAATCCACCAGCTCGGGCAATGAACTTTTTAATGTGAGAGGACCTATCTCTTCGTCTAGCTCGATAAAGAAATCTGAAAAAATTAAAAAACACATTAATTGGAGGGTTGACTAATTTCTAATTTCAGTACAGGATAGGTACCGTGAATGCACACGCAAATGTAATCGATTGTATGTCGAAAATAATTTAAAATTTCGAGACGCGACGCTCAAAATGTATCTATTCACAATTGCAGGCCTCAGATTCCCTATGGGATACAATAGAGGGCTTTTACAGGTACTTTTTTCGCACTCAACGGTTAACAAGTTCAGGATAAATTAATAAGATTTCAAAAGAATGTAAATGAATTGGACAACAATTTAGAAACAAAAAAGATTCCAACGATTTCCCTCAAATTTGAATGAATTTAGAGGAATATAAGGGAAACGAGAAGAATTCGACGAAAAAAAATGAAAGGTGAATTTAAAAAATTCAAGTGAGTCGAAAATAATTGAAAAAATTAAGGCGAGGTTGAACGACTTTAAGATCAATTAAATAAAAACTTAAATTTTTTTTAAATCCATTAAATTAAATAGAACTAAGTGATTTTAGAAGAATTCAAGCAATTAACTAAATTCAAAAGAATTATACAGAACTAAAAAGAATTCAGGGTGAATTCCAAAAAAAGATTTTTAAACCAAAAAAAAATTCACCCATTTCCGTGAAATGGGAATTAATTTAAAGGAATATAAGGGAAATGAGAATAATTCGATAAAGCAAATAAGCAAGGTGAATTAAAAAATTCAAATGAATTGAAAATAATTGAAATATATATAGTTCCATTAAATGCATTAACTTTAGAATAAGCTTACCAAAATTCAGAGAAAGTCAGAACAAGTTGATAAAATGTCTAAAAATTCAAGGCGAGGTCGAAAAAATTTAAGATCAATTAAATAAAAACTTTTTAAAAAATTTAATGCGTTAAATTAAAAGGAAGTAAGTGAATTAAAACGAATTAAATTAATCTACCAAATTAGAGAATTCTAAAGAAATTAAAAGAATTCAAATAAACTGGACAAAAATATTTAAATGAAAAAAATGTACTGATTTCCGTAAAATTAGAATGAATTTAGAGCAATTTAAAGGAAACGAGAAGAATTTGATGTAACAAATATGCAAGGTGAATTAAAAAAATCAAATTAATTGAAAATAATTTTAAAATATAAGAAATTCCATTGAATTGAGTAACTTCAGAATGAGTTTCAAAAAATTCAATCAGAATTCAAGGAGAGGTTGAAAGAATTTAAAATCAATTACATAAAAACTTTAATTTTTTGTTTTAATCCATTAAATATAACAGAATTATGCGAATTTAGAAGAGTTCAAATGATTGAGACAAAATTTTAAGTTTTGAATAAATTTAGAGACATTTAAGAGAAATGAGAAGATATAGATAAAATTCTTAAAAAATCAAGCTGATTTTAAAAAATAATTAAGTGAATTGAAAACAATTAAAAAATATGAATTTTGATTTAAGGTGCGTGTAGAAGTCTTTAAGGTGAATTTAAAAAAAACATCCGTTGAGTTGAGTAAAAACTGAATGAATTTAGAGGAATTCTAAAGAATTTAAAATAATTCAGAGTAAATGAATAAAAATTTAGGGCGAATACGAAATGAAGTGCAAAAAATATCTAAAAATCTCGCCAAATCTTTGAAACCCTACGAAAATCCTCACTTCTTGTGAATAAATTTTATGAAATCCATTAAAATATTATAGAAAAAACTTGAAATTACATCATATCTGCTACTTCTTTAAATCCTAGAAAACGTATTAAAATATCCTGATTGTTGTTAACCTAAGTTGAAATCATTGAAATCCGCGGAAATCTTATAAAACCCCTTGGAATCTTTTTAAATACCTTACAAAATTTTAGGTCCTGTGAACTCAGTCCATATCTTATGAGATTCTAGAAAATTCTTTATCCTAAAATATCTCCAACGCTTTGAAATCCTTTCAAAATATTGAAACCAATTAAAAATTCACTAGAATCTTTTAAAATTCCCTAAAACCGATATGTGAGGCCTGCAATTGGAAGTTATTAAAAGTAACCTTTAATTGAAATATTCAAGATTGGAACAGCTTAAGATGAAATTACTGTTAATTTATGAATTAAAAGCATTTTTAATATTAAAACATGGTGAATAGAAAATCTAAAAGTTGAACCAACTCATTTGACGTTTAAATGTAAACGATTTTAAAGGCAAGAAATTTAGTAATTCAAAAATTGAGGAGTACTTTGGTAAACTTCCCGGTTTCCTGGTTCAGCGGCTTTTAAATCTGAATTCAGTTGTGAATTTTGTCTTTCTAAAGGAATTGAAAAAAATAAGGAATCGAGATAAGATGCAAAAATATTCGTAATGCACGTAATTGTAACAATCTATTTTTACAGATTGCAAGATATTAGAACGTCAATTCAATTGAATTCATTAGTAAATGGAAAACCTTACAATTTGAAACGATACAAATTACAGAAGTACAAATTCGAAAAAATCTCTGCTGTAAACCTACAGTTTAAGAAATTACTAGGGTAACAACATCAATATCAGCCCCTGATGACGTTAACGCCCCTTTCTTATTTACATGGTCACTATTTGTAGAGCCACGTGTTTTTACATTGAGCGCTATGTAGTCCTAAACTTATGTGGCTCACTAAGAATGTCGTTACCCCGCTTTCATTTAAAAGAAAAGAACTTTCATATAATTTGAAATGTAATAAAATACCTCTTTGTTGGTCCGTGACCAAAGCAGTTGCCTGGTCCCAATGCTCGTGACAGCTCAAAAGCAAGCCGAAGTGATAGTTCTGAGCGTGATAAGCGTTGTACACTCCGAGAGGAACGCTGACGTAAGATGCAGCTTGAGGCAAGCCGTTTGCACCTCTGTTGACCAACTCGCCGCTGCTATAACCGGAACTCTGACTGCCAACTGATCCCACTGAGCCAGCTGGTGAAGGCGTCGGAGACAAAGACGGCGTTCCTTGACCTTCCGGATGCATGGGAGTCGACGGAGTCTGTGAAAAAAGCTCTGGTCAGATTCCGCGCCCTTGTCATATTTAAAATAGAAAATTTCACACCTGACTAGAAAGGGATTAGATCTTTATCTTCATTTTTTCATTTGAATAATCGACATGTACGAAATGTATGTCGGGACGAAAAAATTCTTTATTTACACGTGCCAAAGATATTCTCAATCAATTATCAAATAATATTTTATTTCTGTATATTTTCTACTTATTTGTACAGGTCAACGATCATGAAAAAAATTACTTTCTAAACAAAATAATGGAAAAAATGCTTTCTAAAAATAACAAAGTCATAATTAACATTAAAATAAAATAAGTAATCCGCGAAAAACTTTGACGCTATCATATACGATACGTGAAGCCATTAGGTTCTCCTATCTCTGATTCTCGACAAATTAGATTTTGAGAATTAAAGAGAAAAATTCCCTATACTAATATAAAATTCCTGACTTTTTAGCGGGTTTTTCCAAATTCGCGGTCAGTTTAGACATCCGGTTTACAAATTAAACTCTCACCTTTTGATGATAATCCGCAAGAACCTTCTGACATTCTTTAACTTCATGCTTACGAAACTGAAATAGTCTCAGGTATATCAGCGACTGGCACCACAAGCTGTAAATAAAATGTTGTAAATTAAAAAATCAATATAAACCAATATTAATAAGCATGATTGTAATGTATAAATAATACTACGTACCTTAAGATAGTCAATTTAGTAGGTATGCTGTTTTCGGATGCATTATGCTGCGTTTTGAACTTTGAAGAAATATACCTACAAAAAAAACAACACCATGTAGAAATGTCAATTGAAATAGACAAGGATTTTTACAAAATCCAGTCAATTCTATTTAATTTAAGAAACAATTCCTTTTATAATTATTAATTAATGCAATTTTCAAGGGATTTTTAATGATGATTGAATTCTCATTATTATTATAATATTAGACCAGTTTTGGAATTATAATCATATAATTTTTATTAGTAAAAATGAATTTCTACTAATACGCACATTTAATATTTGCGACTAAGTACTAAAATAATTATTAAAGCTTTAAAATAATTTTTCCAGGGTTTTCAGAACTCAGGCCTCACAGTCACTATAGGATAAAATATATGGACCAAAGAGTACTTTTTGTCATTTTCACACGGTGCTTTTTTCGAACTCACATAGTAACAAATTCAAGTTTAGTTCAGAGGACTTCAAAATAATTCAAGTTAAATTCGAAAGAGTTCAAAGAAACAGGACAAAGAAATTTTTAATGACAAAATTCCACTGATTTTCCTCAAATTGAAATGATATCCATACAAAATTCAAGGTGAATTATAAAAAACTCAAATGAACTTAAAAAAATTTTTTAATATGAAAAATGTTCAATAAATTCAGTAACTGCGAAACAAGTTTAGAAAAATTCCAGGGAATTCAAAAGAATTGGTTAAAATGCCTAAGAATTCAAGGTCAGGTTAAAAGAATTTAGGATCAATTGAATAAAAACTTTCAAAAATAAAAATAAAACACTGAATTAAGCAGAATTGAGTGAATATAGAAGAATTCAAGTGAATTACAAAATTTTAAGATACCTCCAAAGAATTTAAAAGAATACTGGGTGAATTTAAAAAATTCAAATCTCGCCAAATCTTTGAAGCTCTACTAATTTCTAATCGACTAAGTGACTAATGACTACCAAGCAATTCAAGTGATTCAAAAGAATTCAAATAAACTGGAAAAAATGGTAAAAACGAATCAAATTCATTTATGACAATAATATTTGAGCGGATTCCGAGAAATTTAGGGGAAATAAGAATAATTAGGCGAAATTTATAACAAAGCAACCCGAATTTCGAAATAAAGTAAATTTTAACAAATTAAAAAAAGATGAAAAAAATACATTGAACTAAGTAAAATTGTATGAATTCAGAAGAGTTTAAAAGACTTGTAAAGACTTGAGGATAAACTAATAAGAATTCGGACCGAATTCCAAATGAATTGCAAAAAATATTTGAAAATCTCTTTAATTCTTTAAAACCCTGTGAAAACCCTCACTTCCTGTGGAAAATTATATGAGATTCATGAAAACATTAAAATCCCTTAAAATGATTAAAACCCTTGGAAATCGCTTGAACTTATTTACATTTTTTTGAAAATGTCCGGGATTCTATAAAAATACTCTTCAATATTTTTAATCTTTTGAAATCCCATTAAATTACTAAAATTTTCTAAAATTCTTGAAAATGCCAAGGAATTCGAAACAAATGTTTTAAAATATTTGGGACCCTTCGCTAATTTCATAATTTGATCCTCAGAACCAATTAAATAAAAACTTTTAAAAGTTAAAACAAAATTGAATCAAGTAGAATTGTGTGGATTTAGAAGAATTCAAGAGAATTCATAGAATTCAAGATAATTTCAAAGAATTGAGGATAAATTAATAAGAAATCAATATGAATTCCAAATCTCTTCAAATCTTTAAGTTTACAAAATACCTCACTTCTCGCGAATAAATTATTTAAAATCCACTAAAATATTATAAAATTACGTTAAATTCTATGCCGGTATTTCCTGAAATCCTTTAAAATGTATTGAAAAACAGTGAGAGCTTTAAAATCTCGTAAAATCATGAAATCTTCGGAAATAGTACAGGTCCTGTAAAATCGTTCAATATCTTCCGAAATTCTACATTCTTTATCCTAAAATAATTCAAACGCTTTGAAATCCCTTCAAAATAATGAAATTAATTAAAAAAATCCTTGGTATCTTATAGAATTCCATTAAAAAAATTCACATTAAAAGCTCTGGAAAATGCCTTAGAAGTTTTAGAAATACCCTAAAGTCCTAAAAATCGCTTCAAATGACGGAAAACTATTTAAAAATTTTTGGAATCTTTAAAAATACCCTAAAATACTTCAATCGAATTTAAGACAATTCAGAAATAGGTACAAGCCAGAATTGAATAGTCATTAAACCATTATTTAAAGAACAGTCACATTGTATGGCCTGTGAGGCCTGTGAACTTTTTCCAAGTCTTTTCCAGATCTTGTAGCAACCCTGAGTGACAAGGAAATAGTAGGAGGAAAAAACAATTGGAAACTGACTTTATGAGATGAAGAGTGTCTTTGTACATCGTGAAAGAAGCCCTTCCGCCACCCTGATCATCAGTCTCCATTGCGTAGCCAGTGAGAATGAAGTACATAACAGCTTCGATGTACATCATGCCCTGCGCCGTGAGGTCGCATTCTTCATCAGCACTGTGTTTTAGCCGTTTCGCTTCTACTAGATAATGTTCCTGACCCCTAATTTTCAAACAATCAAAATGTTAGTTTCACTCTATCCAACAAAGTTTTACTTTCATTACTAAGCCATAAATGTTCATGATGTCACTCACTTATCCTCTTGATCCAAAATTTTGGGATGATTAAAGTAAGAATAGTAGCGACGATTTTCTGCAACTGGCGGAGGTAGTAAACCTATATCAGGCTTTTCTTCCCGCTCGTGATTCGTCGGTTGAACGTCACTCTGCTATTAGGTAAAAATATTATCGAATTAGTCTATTTTCACAGAGACGAGAATAAGTAAAGGTTTCGTAAATTATTGAATAATAGCACTTCAATGGTACACTGTCAGAAATAAAGTAACTATTGCCGAAAGCTAAAAATATGACTTAAGGCCAATTCTAAGTAAGTTGCGCTAATAAGAATCCATCTGATATTTTATTTTACGATTAGTTATGCGACAATTTTAAACGCCTCGTGTATAAAATATTCCCTTTTAAATCCATTCTGTAATTTAATAATTCAGAAAATGTAAACTCAAAATTTATTTGTTTTTTAACTTTTAAAGTTTCTATTCAACAAATGAAAATTAAGAGACTTCCAGATTACAAGTTTCAAATGCGATCACTCCAAAATTTACATTATAAGGTAAGTCGATATATTTTTCTACAGTGAGTTGGAAAAACAGTTTCCTAGGTGGCCTTTGAAATCAAAGAAAAAAAATCCCAGTCACTTCCCAGTTCGCAAACATTTTTCACTGTCAATAAAATTAAAAATCTTAAAGCTGAGAATTTTTTCACTTTATGTAATAAAAGCTGAATGGCAGATTAAAGCACTCAAAGTGGAATTCTTGAATTTTAAACTTTTATATTTGAAGCTTAAAAATTGTTTACTTCAACGGATAAAATGGAATCTATCAACACTTTTCAGTTGAACAATTTTAAATTAAATGCAGTTTAAAATTTTTTTTAATTAAATGCAACATGGTTGATAATACATTAAATGCAACTTTTATCAATTCTTCAGTTCAAAGACTCAGATTAAGTTCAAAAGACATAAATTCAAGTTATCACTTTCAATGCTCTAAATTGAAGAATGAATCAATAAATCTGCAAATTTTCCAAATATAATTTTAAAGCATTTTTCAGCTAAAACATTAAATAAATAAAAGCATTTTTTCAGCTAAAAAATTAAATAAATAAATAAAATAAAAATCTTGAAACTTTTATTTCAAATCCTTTAAAAATTAACACTTTATTTTAAATTATTTTGGACCTATTAAATTTTTAAATTATTTTCAAGCTTTTTTTTAATTCCTGCAAAATTAAAAAAGTTTAAAAGTTGCTTTAAAAACTTCCAAATTATCTTTAAATATTCCATTAAAATTAATTGTTTTTAATCAATTTCAATTCTCCTAGAATTTTTTTTTATTCGTTTGAAAACTGTCACAATTATTAAAAATCTTTCAAATTTGCTATTCGAAATCTCCAAAAATCTACATTTAATTTTAAATTATTCGAAATCATTTCAACTTTTTAATTAATTTACATCTTTTAAATACCTCTAAGTATCTCTTTAACTTATCCTATTTTTTTCTAAATAAATACGTGTTCAGTAGTTAATGATCAAATTATTGGAATAAATGATATTATATTAATTTCAATTCTGAAATATGTTTTAAATAAACAATTAAAAATGTAACACTCACAGTTTAAATTTAGCTCTTTGAAATTTTAACGATACAAGGCTTTCTTTTTCACAAAATTATACTGAAATAATATTTGGATACAATTTAAAAATTGAATAAAAAAGTTTAATTTTAAAAACATTAATTAATTAATTTATATTTGCACTTTTAAATTATTGGAATGAAAAGAGTTTGAAAATGAAGATCTAAAATCGACATTTCAGGTAAACGATTTTAGAATCACGTACTGTAAACCAAATGATCTCA
Source organism: Druon quercuslanigerum (assembly GCA_010014905.2). Lineage (NCBI taxonomy): Eukaryota > Metazoa > Arthropoda > Insecta > Hymenoptera > Cynipidae > Druon > Druon quercuslanigerum. The sequence continues at coordinate 19,837 of JAAAKG020202914.1, forward strand.
TAATTATAAAAAAATAACAATGGAACGCAACATTTCAAAAAGTTGGAATCAAACTTATTTTAGATTTGTACCAAATTTAAAAAAAAAGAGAAGTGATAGAAAGAAAATTTTAAATTGCATTTTATTATCATATGATATTTCAAGTGATATACGGTAATTTCCCGGTTAATCCGTTACCCTATGTTTCTTTCATAACGATAATACATTTCAATTTCTGATTAACCAAATTCCAAATTAATGACACGTGGATCAAAATAGCACAGAAGTTCAAGAAAAGTGAGTGATGGATCAGCTAAATTGTCAGGGCTGGGGAAAGTTACGCTACATCAGCACTTATTTTGAAATACTTTCATTCCACGTCTAATATAAAATGCATACGGAATGAATCCAAAATTACTTGTTTTTATAAATATAGAACATATTTGGCCACTTTAACTGAATGTCGATTTGTTTTTGAAACAAACTTTTTTTGAAATAAATTATTATGCATAAAACTAATGACTTTCCCTCAAACAAGTGATAGAAACAACATTTGATTTACCTGACTGGAAGAAGGCCTGGAGGTGACGGTTTCAGTCTCCATGTGCTTTCGTTTCCTCTTTTTGTTTTCCTTGGTCTCAATCTTGACTTTGACGTCTACCGAACACACAGTACTCAAACTAGAAACCGAACTGCAACTCGGATTACGTTTCCGCTTGGGCGCATTGCCGCTGAAAGCACCACTGACACTCGTACCAGCACAACTCGCTGCGCTCAACATACCGGCACTATCACCTTCACCTTTGCACATATTAATAATATTTACAGAACAAGGTTTCATATCCACCTCGGATTTAATCAAAATTCGCGTTTTTGAGTCCGCGTCCATCACTGAAAGTCCATCGCGTTGAGTCCTTACATCCAGGGAAGGGGTTTCGACGATTTCCCCCTCCTCAGGAGTTGAGGCTCTCTGCGACTGAGGTACCGACGAGTTTTGTCTGGAAGACGGCCTGGTATCCGGAAGCTCTGTACGTTGTCTAAGTTCTTTGCCCCGAGAAGGCTGTGGTATATGTGAAATTCGACTCAAGTCGAGCCGACAGAGTACACTAGGTAAACCGTTGACGTAACTGACCGGAGGGATTGGAAGAGTCGTGGGAGTCTGCGATGAAGAGAGTCTCTTGTAAGGGCTCTCTCCACCCGTTGAGGTGTTGTTTGATGTATATTCTTCCACATAGATTCCGCATTTGCCTCCTCCTTTGCCACCTTTTCCGCCCTTGCCGCCACCCTTGCCACCACCCTTGGCTGACGAGAAGAGTTTTCGTAGAGTGTCGCTCTTCTTCTTATCCTGGACATTGCCACCATCTTCTTCTTGCCGCTTTCCGGACGCCGGACTGTTGTCACTGTCCGAATTGTCCGAAGTAGTCCTAGCCAGAGGCGCTCTTGGTCGGGGTGGAACTCGAGCGACCTTGAAATACGTTTACACATTAGTATAATAAAGTATTCATGAAATTAGAACAGATTGGATACATGAATTATTCTTGGACTCATTAAAAGATATCGAACTTGTGTCGCTTAATAAAAAGTACCCTGTTTATAACAGGAGTATGAATTGATATCTGAACGCTAAAAGAAAGTCAGTCGGAGTGTACTTTTTGAGTTGGTCCATCGTTTTTATTACACATACGCGGCAAATAGCAGAAAGGATCAGTGATCAGTACTCTCTGCTGTAACATATTACTTTGAATTCGGTTACGTTATTTATCTTCCTTTGAATTTGATTTTAATTTTTTAATCTGTTTCTTTTAACTTCCTTGAAAGCGTTAAAAAAAACCTCAAATTGGTCTTAATTTCTTGACTTCTTCTGAATTCCTACGAATTCTTTGAATTGCCCTGAACTCTCCGAAATTCCTCTGAGCTCCCTAAGTTCGTCTAAACTCCTTGCATTCCTTGGATTATTCTAGGGTCCTTGGAATTCCTTGAACTCGTGGAATTCACACTGAATTCCTTTGAGTTCTTAGTACTCTTTTAAATTCTTTTTAATTGCTTGGAATAATTTAAAACTCTTGTGCTGTCTTTTTAATTCTTTTAACTTACTTGAAATCCTTGGAATTCCTCGAATTCCTTGAATTAATGTAAATTTCTTAAATTCGTCTGAATTCTTCTAATTAATTAAATTCCCTGAATTATCTTTATTCCTTAAACTTCTTTGAATTCTTATAAATTCCCTGAACGCTTTTAAATCCCTGAATCCCTTTAAATTCTTTATATATTTTTTGATTCTTTTGAGTATCTTGAAATCTGCTGAATTCCTCCAATTAATCTTTCTTCCATTTATCTGAATTTCTTGAATTCAGTAGAATTCAATTAATTTAGAAGAACTTGAAGGATTCAAAGAATTCAAAGGAATTTAAAATGATATACTAAACCAGACACAGAGTGGTCGTTTTAATCGAAGAAACAAATTCCCGGTCATTTCTCGGGTTTTTCGCGGCTCGCAACATTTTTCACAATCATTTAATTTAAAAAATTCGAACTCTTAAGCTAATATTTGTTTGATTTTAATTCATAAAAAATGAAATACAAATTAAAACACGCAGAATCGAACTCTCAATTGGTAAACTTTTTAAGTTGAAGTTTAAAAGTTTTTAATTCAAAAATTATAGGATTTTAACCATTTTAAAGCAACTTTAACCATTAAACTTTTTGAAACTAAACAATTTTTACATTAAAGTTGAATTATATTGATTCTAAATAGTTCAGATATCCTTAATAGCTTGAAATTTGTATTTCAAGGTCTTCAAAAAATATACATGTTAACATTTTTTCTAAAGTTAAAATTATTATTCAAAGTTTTTCACATATTTTAAATATCTTTTTAAATGATTCGAAATTTTAAAAATTCAAAAAAAATCATTTTTCATTTTCCTAGCAATCTTAAGAAAATGTTTTTATTTTTTTAAGCTTATGCATTTTTTGTTCAAAATCTACGAAAATTTACATTTTATTTGAATTTAGGCCATGGCTACTTGCACCAGATTTCGGTCCGAATCGCGGAATCTTCTGGGACCGCCCACTTCGTTTAAATTATTTAAAATTATTTCAAGTTTAAAAAAATCAATGTTGAATATTTTCAAACCCTTTAAATATCTCTAAAATTACTCGAATTATTCAACAAATAATAACTATTCAACTGTTATTTATACATAGCAAATTCAACAATTTCACTTTTTAAAAAATAATTTTTTAAACCGAACATTTAAAATCGTTACGTTCAAAATTTAAAAGCTCCTTGAAATTTCAAACATATCAGTTTCAAATTATTTACAGTTTTTATGTTTAAGGCTTTTGAATTAAGGGCATGCGACACAGCGAAATACCTATATTACCGACTCACTTTTTCAGTTCACTAAATATTTTTTTGGACCAGAGAACTTTTTTTTAAAATAAAAGATCGAGTTGAAACTTTGGAAAATGCATTAGAGTACAATAAAGTACGTTAAAGTACTTCGTTTGAGGTGGAAATTCACTAAAAAT
>JAAAKG020202925.1:0-48854 GCA_010014905.2 Druon quercuslanigerum
GTACCTGACCAGAAAGTAGGTCGTTGGTCAGCCCGGTCAGGGTACCCTGACTTGGTCAATGGCGTGCCGACCACTGACTTAGCCTGTACCCGTCTCTACCAGTGACACCTACTGGTAAGATTTTGAATCTGAATGCTGTGTGATTACATTGCCTCGCTATTTTCACCCGTATTGGCATAATTGTTGTTACATTTGTTTCGTAGCTGTACTTATCTATAATTTGATAATTTAAGTTTCGATCAATGATATACATCAGCGCGTAATCTCGCTAAATAATAGACCTGCCGAACCAGACGAAACATCCAAGCGTGTAAACAATGCTAACACAGCAAGTGCGACCACAAGCCCCGCGCAAGGTCACAAGACGTACTTCGTAAACAAAGAGCCGGAGAGCAAAAATAATCTCAATTTACAGTCTCGAAATAATTAAAATACTTAAATTAAAAAAATTTTGAATAGATTTGAATTTTAAATGAAACTCAGGTCGGTAGTATTGAAAATGAAATGACTAACCCAACTGTAACGCTAAACACTAAACTAAGTGCTAACATAAATATCGGTACAACTAGATATAATATAACCATGATTCCGTTCACAAATATACCCAAAAACGTGGGACCAATACCCAACATGATGCTCAATAGACCGTAGCAGAGGTTTCAACTCAGGCCCAATAAATAATTTGACACTGGTAGAGTCCAATCAAACGGATCAAAAAATTTCGTATTGGAAAGGGATTTGGCTGTAATTTGGCGTATATAGTTCTATATTAGTGTAGAAAAAGAACCCCAAATATTTTTGGAAAATTCAAAAAAATGGCGGAGATATGTATATATATATATATATATATATATAAACCGATTTAATTTTTTAAGGTCTAAAATTGTTTGCAATGACATCTTCATTTAAGAAAAAAAAATTATAATAGTGACAATTTTTTTTTACATTTTTTTGAAAACTCAAAAAACTAAAATCGCGTTTTTGAAAATACGTGTTCTTTATTTTTTTTTGTCAAAAGAAGCCGTATATGTAATTTACAAGTCCTGCAAGTTTTATCTTGGGACCGCCAGTGGTTTATGAGAAAAAAAATAAATCATCTTACGGTCCTACACGACGAAGCGACAAGCATTAGGCCGCGCCGCGCCACGTCCACTGCGATTCGCTTATGTTTCCAGATTCGTGGCAAGCATGCATGTTTACATTGACGCTAAACCTGAGCTAACCACAAATCCGCATTGTAAACACAAAAGAGTTTCAACTCTACGCATTATTTCATATATTTGATATTAAGAATACAGCTCATTTTATTACTTGCATTTTTAGTTTCTTTGCATTTCAATACATCGTTGCGAAAATGTCTTAATAAAAGATGTTATAATCCTTTCGACAGACATGGTCACAGTAATATTACAAAAAATGTAAGGCCTGTTCCCGAAAGTATTCGCAAAAATTTTCCACTCATTTCACAAAACCATTTTATGTGTGATAATTCTCGTAAGTAATTTTCACAAGGAGAAACTTCTTTTTCTGATACATCTAGGGATAATGATTTTTAGGTTAACGAGATTCAAGAAGATGAATTTTTAGAGCAAATTGATATGGATGTAAATCTTATTTTGTAAATCGATGTTTTACATTGAAAGCATCACTTGGGGTGTCTGAACAGTTACAGATTTATTTTTTTTCTCATAAATTACTAGCGGTCCCAAAACAAAACTTGCAGGACTTGTAAAGTACATGTGTGGCTTCTTTTGACAAAAAAAAATAAAAGAACACGTATTTTCAAAAACGCGATTTTAGTTTTTTGAGTTTTCAAAAAAATGTAAAAAAAAGTTTCACTACGATCATTTTTTTTTCTTTAATTAAGATGTCATTGCAAACAATTTTAGACCTTAATAAATTAAATCGGTTAATTAAAAACAAAGATATAGAACTATCAAAAAAAAAGTTACCAAAAATTTCAACGTCCAATATCTCTGCCAATTTTTTGAATTGTTTCTCGGGAGGTTCAATAAGGGCGTTTTTGGAACTAATTTATTGTTTTGGGCTTCTCTTTTGATAAAAAGGTTCCGATTTGTTGCTATTGAAAAAGGTACAAATGAAAACAAATTTACTTAGGGTTTAGCAGGGAATAAAGCTAGGATAGGTCTGAAAGGAAAATGAATTTCGAAAAAGATGCGTAGGGCATAGTAAAATTAAAAATATAGTTTTGGACATTCAAATATAAAAACCTAAAAATTAGCAAAATAAGACCTAAACTGAAAATACAAATCTCGCGAAGAAATAGAAAAAATAAAATGTATATGGTTTCGAATTAAGACATTTCTGACTAGATTACAATTTTTAATGAAACTGTGAGAGAAAGCGAACATTATACCTTGAATTTGCAAAGTGCTGCAGAATCTCATATCCAAATCGCTGTAATAAATATCAATAAAACGAGAAACGTAATTAGGAATCTGGTCCTAAATACAGCCAAAAACAAGGGAACAATACCTAAAACGATCAAAAATACGGAAAGACCCAGATAAGCAATAGGATAATTAAAGGCAGATCAACTCAAAATAACCAACCCCCACCAAAAGACCTAATTCAAAATCCTACTTTTTAAAAAAGAATGTACTGTTCATCCTAGAATTTGATTTTTAGAAAGCTCAGAATATATAGAAATTATGAACAAACAGAGCGAAAGGTTTTTTGAAGAAAAGGAAGTAAGGGCAAAAAATGTAAGGCTTAGCCTGGATCCGCACGCGAACATCACAAGCGACAATCAGTACGAGTTGATTTAACGGATAAGTTGAAATAAGCGTGTCAACTCTCTAACGAAAGTATTGAAATCCGTAGCAGAATAAGATATAATAATTTAAAATTACAAGGTACTGACGACAACGAAACAGTAGACGAAGGAAATAATTCAAATCAAAACAGATCACGTAGACTATAAATCAGCTAATTACAAAAATTATCATACAATTCAAGCAACTTGTTTTCCTTATGGCATGATAGAAACTCCGTTACAAATAATGGGCAATCGGACGATTACATTCCAAAACAATAAATATGAAAGTCTCGCACATGTTCTTGAAGAACTGAAAAGATTTAAAAGGGGTTATTAACTAAATGATCGCAATATTCTAGAAAATAAGGTGACACTATTAAGTGAATATGACAAAGATTGTTGCTCAATAAATACAGATTTTTAGATAAAACCCCTAGGTGTTTTCGAAGATTGGAAAATTGTTTGCAAAATTTTTCGATGCAAAAGGGAATCAATCTATTCACTCATACCCAACAGAAATTAGAAAACTATTTACAATGTTCTATCCTGGAAAAATCCGCGAATGGAAATTACGTAGAACCTATGAGACTGATTTCGAAACTTTAAAGCAGTTCAAAGATTTAGGAGAAGTATGGAAAACTAAGCTAGCCAAATAAAAAAATATGAGAACAAAATTGAAAAATTACAGAACTTAAAATGGAAGATAAAAATGGACAAAAGCGCAATAACGGTAATCGGGATAAAAATAATTCTGAAATCAACAAAAAAGACAAAGTAAATGAGGCAAATTAAATGATCAGCCTTGACAAGTGCGACTTCAGCTGTTCAGAAATTAAATACCTAGGTTTCAAAGTTCTTTTGAAAGGACTACCATAAAATGTTAAACAATTACAATGTATAATAGGCATAATAATCTGGTGCAGAAAATTTTATTTCAGACTTTGCTGAAATATTATAACAAGATAACGTTGGCACCTATATTAAAAGCTTCATGATACAGGACAAAAAGGCTCCATAACCTAAAAAAACCCTGGCTGGCTAGCAGTTTAGATAAACTGGCCCAATCAAATATAGTCTATTACTAGACCAGACTTCCAAACAATTTGTTTCTATTTTTTCTCAAAATGAAATTTTCCTGCACTTGTTACTAAAACTATCACGTGCATCAGATGCTCAATATAGAGAGTTGTATTTACAACTCAAGTAAGAACCTGCAGTTCATCGACTAAATTCTTATTCATTATCAAAATGCAACGTGCGAGCAAGATTTTCATTAAAATTTCCTGTCCACTGACTGTATTATAGACCCAGTTCTTAGATTTATGATTACTGATTTATGAAATATAAATATCTCAGTAAAATCCGCTTAGGACCAGTATAATCTAAGAGATAAGAACTACAGTATATATTACGTACTATTGTGAAACACCAGAATAATCATTAGTTAAACTGTGAACCCTGTTCTTCAAAATTATATTAACTGGATTTCTCTCTGCTTGGGAAGTATGAGAATCGCATATACTTTAACCTTATACTTAGCAACTTTTTCCAACACTATTGGTGAATATTATAATATAATATATGTCAACAACATTATATTTTTAAGCTTTCCACAAAGAAAAATTTGTAAGGTGTACTCAACACCCTTAAATAGACTGAAATATAGGTTCCGGTTGTTTCGAATACAGATTACTATAATATAATTAATATTATATAATATATTATTATAATTATTTATTAAGTTCTATAATTGAAAAAAATTATTATGCAAATAAATTATTCTGGCACCAAAAATGAGTAGGGCATCCCTAAATAAATTATAGTGGAGCAGCCAACTGAAAATATCTTTTAAAACGAATTTGTTAAAAAGACATAGAATTACCTAAATATTTATGAATTTTGCTAAAAGTTTTTTACAGTTACCATCTAAAAAAAAGGACACAGAAGAAGATGAGATAAGGCATTTTGTTATTGAATTTATCCAAAGACAATAAAAATTATAATATAATTACGAATAGAAATATACATCCCCGTTGGGAGCGAGCAAGTCAATTTTGCCACAATGAATTCATAATATAAGAAAGTACTCCTAATGAATTATAAGAATGTAACAGGATGTGATCTTTTGTTCTTCTTGCAGACTTAACTTGCCAATTTGATTGTTTACCGAATGGCGACCCTATTCCTGATGTTCCTCGTAGCAGACCTTCTTCTTCTTCTTCTTCTTCTGAGAGACGACATTCGCCTGAGACTTCCCTTCCCTCTGCCGAGACTTCAGTTCGGATCAGATCTAGGTCTCCCCCTACCAGGTGTAATACTCCACCTATCAGAATTTCTTTATCTAACGGAAATGAATATCATCTTGACAATCTCGAACTTATTCGTCTTATTCCCAATGTAAATCCAAACCGAGTATTCGTACTTCGAAGGTACACTTTTTCTGTCAATAAACTAATTCAAATACGCGTAGGAGAAAATAAATTTTCGCCTATTCCGAACCATGAACACATTGTATTATCAACTTCCGATGGTGACGTGTTTGCAGTATTGGAAAGTAGTGATTATCTTGCTGGATTATATGGTCTTCGCGGTAGAAAACGGGTGAAAGTGAACATGCAAACAGGCACCGTTGTCCGAATGACCCCACAAGAAACCGCTGAAGCTCCAGTAGGCGTTTTCCATGAAATCAAGATGAATTTTTGGGTCGGGCGTGTGAACAACTGAAATTAAAAAGTATGTTTAATGCAAACTCGATCAAGGACCCAGCCAATCTTCTTTTGGAAGCAAATAAAAACGTTTCTAATTGCGAATATTTTTTGTACTTTGGTTTTCTTCAATAAAATATGCCTTTCAAAGCTGTATTACATGTGTTCTTCAACGGAAATTTGTCTTATTGTTTAGATAAAATGTCAAATTGGGCAAAGCGAAAACTAGGTTCTTTGGAGAAAAATCTTTATTAAAGTCAGGTTTCTTTGAAGGTATAATTGGGGGCACTATTGACATTAGTCCTTGTTTTGGACTCCATTTCGGAAATTCAGTTCCTTGTTTAAAACTAGGGATCAATTGAATGGTACAAAATTATGATTTTATACTTTAGCAATGCATCAATATAATTTACAGGCTCATCATTCAATTTAACCTTCAGCTTGACCTTCAAGTTAATGGAAATTTCAACGTTGTAGTTTCAAATGGGATCTCTCTTTCTTAACCCATTACCGCCCAAAAGACCGAAAAGCTAAGCTTAACTTTATTGTTGCAGTTGTGGTAGTAAAACATGTCGCATGTATTTGAAGCTCAACGTACTTATGATTTCAAGACCGCTCTACAAGAGAAAGTTGTAAAAATAATTGCTCGTTTACCAGGAAATTCGACATGGAGGCATGGAGGCTGGATTTCGTATGAAAATTTTTTTTTATGTAACAAAATTGGTGCACAGAAGTGCACAAACATATTGAACTTTTCAAAAATACAAAACAACCACTTTTACATTCAAGATGGATGTCTCAAAATGTCGAGTTAAAAAAAAAAATTGTTTACTCTCAGGTGACAGCAATGACATTGACTATTCCCAAACAACCTATACATTTTTTTGCGGTTTTTCGGGCCACTGATTACAAATCTGGCCGCGAAATTGCAAAATTAACATGTTAAAACAATTTGTTTAGACAAATTATTCCGAAGAACTAGATTTTTCATAAGATGCATATGCTTTTCATTGTTTTTGTGTCCACTGAGTACGTGTCGGGCATTAGAGTCGCAAAATCAATGTGTTAAAACAATTTTTCAAACAATTTTTCAAAAAAATTGTTAATATATTTCCTTCTTTCAGCCGCCGTATTTGACGTTTGCCAACTGCCACTACGTGGATGTCGAAGGATAGACATTTTTTCTCATTTTGATTTTCTTTTAATCTTTTTTTTTTGTTTTTTCGTATTTTTTTAATATAAAAATTTATTTTATAATTTTGTTGTAATTTTGTGTTCTTTGGAACTGTTCTAAAAAATCTTTTACCTCTTTTTGCGTTGGAGATATTGGATATATTTTTAATTCAAAATATCGGAGGTAATCATCGTAACGTCGCTTTACAAGTTATATTTGATGGGCGGATAAGTTGATCAAAAAAAGGACCCCATTTTTAGGTTTTAAAAATACATTAAGCACCAGGCTGAAACAAATTAGTACAAAAAAATCGATTTGAACTTGTTTTTACGTAGATGGAAAAAGAGCACATACTGAATAAATTTACTATTATGCAATAATACCTGATGGACGCAAAAGTCACAGCTCGATCAAACTTGGTACTGGTCAAGGCCTGCTGGTATTCAAAAGTAGAGTAATTAAGTATTAAAAATGCAGTTTAGTTTCGAAAGCGAGAAACGCTACAGGCTGCACCCATTATCCATAAATTCCACCCAGACCGTGAATTATATGATTTTATTAAATTTCATGAATTTCTTGAATTCATAAATTCTGCGAAGGACAAATCCTTCAAAAGTTAGCGTGGCTAAAACCTTCTGTCGGATTTAGTTTTTCCAAATCATTCTTTTCTTGCCTCTCAGTAATTCTTTTCATTTTCCCATTTCTCCTTCGTTTGCTTGACCTCACTCCTTGCCTCATCTCACCCACACACATACGCATCCGGCTACGCGTACTACGTCGAATGTAATGCGCGGTCTCGCGTCTGGCAGGAGAGAGGATCATCTGACACTTTCTCTTCGCTTCCCCGACAGCCCCGAAAACGAGAAGTGTTGTTGCGTCGCAACACAGTTTAGGATTTAAGTTTTCATGATCGTTTCAAAAGATGAAGAGTAGATCTATCTGCAGGAAGGTGGAAGAGAAAAGGGGGGGGGGCGAAGACTATCAGGCGAGCAGGTACATGCGTGGGGACTTGGCATCTATCGAATAAACGACACTGATTCCTACCGAAGGAATCAGAATGATACTGATTTCTACCAAAGGAATGAGGTTGACACTGATCTCTACCTAAAGAATCAGGATGATTCCCGAACCGTCTCGATCAATCTAAAAACGAAACGCTCCGGGTCTGACCGCATGTGAGTGCGACGCCGTCGCCGGTTCGCCGGTGACATCGATTTATCGCAATCTGCAATCGCATTCATCAATGTTATCCTCTTTTTGTTAGCCGCTAATAAATCAGGGATTTTTTATGCCGCAATGCCTTTTTCCCTTAAAAACGTGTCTCATTTCAAATTTCTTTGCATCGAACGAAAGAGGATAAGAATTTATTTTTTCTTGAAATTACCGAGGGTCAACAGGTGAGAGTGAAATAAAAAAATCAATTTAATCGAAAATATGTCGCTGAGCCACCTACGGCTAGGCGATTCAAGATACAAGTGTCGTAGAGTCTATTGTATTTCCCTTTTCTTATCTTTGCAATTTTCTGCCCTTTTCTACTGTTAATTATTTGAACTTATTTGGGCTTTTCAGTTCCATGCCTCAATTTACTTCTATTTATAATTTTTGTTAAAATGGATGGTATTAGATTTATGTGAAAACCGACCATCGCTGATTTCTTTTGTTTCCCACATTTCGAAACGCCCTGAATCCGAAGAAACCGGTTTTACGATTTTGTCTCTGTCTGTCTTCTTCGCCATGGTTGTCGTCTGTATACCTTATAACTTTTGAAAGACTAATCGGACGGCATTTTTATCTGACATAGGCTTTTCGACACAGAATTTTGCCAATAATAGATTAAATGGATAGACGTTTTTTTTACTTACACATACGTGATTAGAAGCAAGGGCTCCTCGTTCTCCACATTATCGCCAGAATATAACCGGCCCTTAAAGTACCGACGGATGTTGTCATCGACCAGGGTCTTCTGGCTTTTCTTCCAGGATTCTCGTATCTTCTGTATTCAACCGTTCAAGGTCCACGACATGTTTGTATTGAAGATGGACCAAGGTGATTTCCAGCTTAATTCCTTAGTGTTTACGTCTATTTTTAACACCGGTAGTGAACAGAGTGAAAAATTTGACGTTTAAATGTGTACTCAGGTCAGAGGTCATAGGTATTTGAATGACTTTCAGCAGGCCTGCAAAGTCACATCTGACCTACGATCTAAGTACATATTTAAACGTAAAATTTCCCGCTCTTTCGATTGTCGGTGTATAAAATAGGGGTTCCTACAAAAAAACACAGAGTTATACTTGAAATAGCTCAGAAGATCATGTTCAAGGTCAAATTAAAGGTCACCATTCGATTTCTCGTTGAAAGTTATTGCAAGAATGACCTTGACCAATTTAAATAATATTTCATATGGACCGTTATTTAGGTGTTTTCAGACTTTTTGGACACCTTGTGTGATGAGACTGTACATTATATTAACGGAGTGTGAAGTCTAAAATCATGTGCCATAACCCTTGACTTTACCCACAAATATGTAAAATAATGAAATCCTCCTGCATAATTTCATTAAGTTCACTTTCCCCTCGCCTTTTGATAATACTAATTTTAAGAAGTTCACCTAAATTTTTATTTAGAGATCATAAATTTCTTCCCGCCCACGTTATTTATTGTTGTCGAGATCCTTTTGCCTCTATTTGAAGTAATTAAAAATTTGAATTCTTGTTGCGTATTTTAACTGTTCCTTTTGGAATATGGATTCATTATTTCCTGATCTTTTTATCACTTACTTCGGCTGAATTGATTTTTATTAGGGTTCTCTGTACTATATTTGAAAAGATCACAAAAGCGGCTTCGCTTTCTGATATGTTAATCTTAATAGGATTGGAGCCAACGAACTGTGTTGAGGCTCTTCAGCTGAATTTCGCAATTTTGCACTTTACATTAATTCCAAAATTTAAACAAGGAACTGAATTTCCGAAAATTCAATTTCAAAAAAGCATGGTATTACTTACATTACATAGAAATTTTGATAGAATAAATAAAGCTAAATATCCAAATTGGTATATCAAATATATACCCAGGGCTATTTTATTAAAAGATAATCAATGACAAATATTAAAAGTATCAGGTTCTAACTATTATCACGAACAATATAAGTTACTGAGAACTTATAATTAAAAAATTAATTCTTTTCTGGTACAAAAGTCTTTATTTCTTAAAAATTGATCTTTTCGGATTCAAAAATAAATTTTTTTATGACATTTCATCTTTTTTGTTAGAAATATGAACTATTACTTTTTATAACAAATTTTAAGGGGCATGTTGAATTTGGCATATAATTCTTAATGCAATTTAAGTATGGTCCCTAATTTGGTGACACCGTTTCTATAGAAATAGTTAATCGAATATATATAAATATAAATATTTTTGATTTTTAAAGAAATGCAACAAATAGAAACCCCTCTTGTTGAAAAGGAGTCCAAAACAATGATTTATGTCAAAAGAGCCTTCAATTATACCTTCAATGAAAACTGACTTTAATCAAGATTATCTCCAAAGAACCTATTTTTCGCTTGCCAATGTTGATATTTTATCTAGACAATAACACAATTTTCCGTCAAAACACACATTTAAGAGAGCTCTGACTTGAGACTGTGTAACTTTGAAACCAAATTTTATACCGAATTTGCATTAAAGATTCTTATTAATTTTAGTTGTTTATACGCTCGACCCAAAAATACATCACGATTTCGCGGTAAACGCCTACTGGAGCTTCAGCGGTTTCTTGTGGGATCATTCGTTCAACGGTGCCTCTTTCCATGTTACCGCCACCCGTTTTCTACCAAACCATATAATCCAGCAAGATAAGCACTTGTTTCCAATATCGCAAAGACGTCACCATCGGATGTTGATAATACAATGTGTTCATAGTTCGGAATAGGCATAAATTTATTTTCCCCTACGCTTATTTTGAATGAATTATTGACAGGAAAAGTGTATCTTCGAAGTAAGAATACTCGGTTTGGATTTGCATTAGGAATAAGACGAATACGTTCGAGATTGGCCAGATAATATTCCCTTCCGTCAGAAAAAGCAATTCTGGTAGGTGGAGCATTATATCTGCCAGGGGGAGCCCTAGACCTGACAGGGGAAGACCTAGATCTGTTTCAAACAGAAGTCTTGGCAGAGGGAAGGGAAGTCTCAGGTGAATTTCGTCTCTCAGAAGAAGAAGAAGAAGAAGAAAAAGAAGAAGGTTTGCCACGAGGAACATCAGAAATAGGGTTGCCATTCGGTAAACAATCAAATTGGAAACCTAACTCTGCAAGAAGAAAAAAAGATCACATCCTTTTACATTCTTCTCATTTATTAAAATCACTTTCTTACATTATGAATTCATTGTGTCGCAATTGACTAGCCCGAATGATGCATTAGTTTATTAAATTTGTTTCAAAAATCACACAATTCTTATTTGAAAGAACGGACTATGCCAAGTTTAGGTTGTTTTATTAAGTTACTCTATGAAATGTTGGTAATTGCGACAAATTATATATTATTCACCAACAGAAAAACTGTTTACGTTGCCAATTACCGATGTACTGACATGCCATTGCGAGGCAACGCCCGAAGCTGCTCTTATATTAGGCTTCTTATGTACCTTCCTAATTTATTCAGGCAGCTTAAAAGATACCACAAAAAACTTCTTATTAGTCCCTTAAATAGTAAAAATATAAGAAAATAAACCAATGAAACTGAAGCATAAATAAACGGAAAATATTCGAGAAAATATGAGTCCTGAACAGCTAAGGGTAAAAAAAGTTTCTAGAAGTAGTGGACCCGTCGGTATTCACCATGGGCAATGGTAAAAATTATGGGAAATTGCGTGAACTCTGCAGATATACGAGGTTTGTTAAAAAAAAGTGACTTTTAAAATTGCGCGAGCTACCTACTTTCGATTTTAGATTTTCTGTTTTTTTTTATGTCGGTATACACGTCCCTAACATGTGTTATGACATCAAACATTTTGCATGTTTAGTTTGTTTTTAAATTGCTGGTTTGGCATCGGCTGCCGACACATGCACGGCAACAACAGTTTCTTTTGGCATTGATGATTGCTACACGAATTTCGATAGAATTTGTGCAAAAAAAGTAACGCGAACCTATTGCGTATTAAGAAAGCTTAGATTCCAGCATTTTGGCAGAAAAAGCTTGAAATTTTGGAGCGAATGCAGATTTCCATAAATACATTTATTATATTATTATATTTACCAATAGTGTTAAGAAAAGCTGCCACGTATAAGGCTGAAGTATATTCGATTCTTATACTTTCCAAGTACAGTACAAGCCAGTTAATATAATTGTAAAGAACTGGGTTCGCAGTCTAACTAATGATTATGCTGCCGCTTCACAATAGTATGTAATATATACTGTAGTTGTTATCTCTTAGAGTGTACTTGTCTTAAGCGCATTCTTCTGAGATATTTATATATCATAAATCAGTAACCATAAATCTCAGAAATCAGTACATAAACAGTAATAAAGAGGGTGTATAGTAAATTTAATTAAAATTTACATTGGTCATCTCTTCGGAAAGTCAGTGTACAGTGAGTTTTAATAAAAATCCAACTCGCATGTTGCATTTTAATGATAAATAAGAATTCAGTCGATGAATTTCAGGCTCTTACTTTGGTTCCAAATGCAACTCTCTACTTTGAGACCCTGATGCACGCGATAATTTTACTAAAAAGTGCCGGAAACTTTAACTTTTAGAAAAAATAAAAACAAATTTGTCGGCAGTTTATGGTTTTATTGTGGAAATTTATGGCAAAATTACAAAAAATTTCCTGCTTTGGTAATAGACTATATTTGAGTGGGTCAGTTCTCGGTAAATATAGTTGCGAATCTCTGATTCGCTATTTTTTGTGTTATTTAGATTTTGTTTGTAACATTTCGAATTTGGTAGAGTAACAGTAGTCTGTTTTGTTGTTAAACCCGCTTTCAGTTTATCTGAACTGCTAGCTAGCCAAAGGTTTTTTAGGCAATGGAACCTCTTTGTCCTGTATTACTCACGTCGGTTTCGAATTGGAACGTTTTTGTCAAGCTTTATCCTTTTAATATAGGTGCTGAAGTCATCTCGTTATATTATTTTAGGAGAGTGTGTAATGAATTTTCTGCTCAAGCTGTTCATTCCTATTATACGTTGTAATTGTTTAATATTTTTCGTTAGTTCTTTTTAAATAAACTATAAAACCTAGGTATTTAATTTCTAAACAGCTGAAATGGCTCTTGTCGCGGCTGGTCATTTACTTTGTCTAATACGATATTTAAATAGTTTTGAGGATCCTTAAAATTTTCACTTACTAATACTATGTCGCCCTTATTTCTATTTTTGCTTCTTTCTTGTTTTCAGGATTATTTTTCTCCCCATTTCCGTTATTGCGCTGTGTTAATTTTAATTTTTTTAGGTTCCGTAATTTTTAAAATTTGTCCTCTAATTTTTATTTGGCTAGCTCAGTTTCCTATTATTCTCCTAAATTTTGCAATTGCTTGAAAGTTTCGAAATTATTCCTGTTTATATGCATTTCGTATTCAATTTTTATTCTCATAGGTTCTACGTAATGTTTTCTAATTATTGTTGGGTTTATGTGAATAATGTGAGTCCCCTTTATATTGCACCCATTTTCAAAAAAATTTTAAATCTTCGAAAAAATCTTATGTTTTTCTCTGAAAATCTTTACTTATCGAGCAAAAATCTTTGACATCTTTAATTAATAGTGTGATTTAATTTTCTAGAATATCGCGATCATTTATTTTATAACCCCTTTTAAATCTTTTCAGTTCTTTCAATTGCTCATTATTCGGAACGGAGTTTCTATCATGGCATAAGGAAAATAAGTTGCTTGAATTGTATGATAATGTAAGTAATTATCTGAGGCGTAGTCTATATCTCACTTATTTGTGTGAAATCTGGACCCCCAGTTGAACCTAATAGTTATTGCTGAGAATCTAGGTGATCTGTTTTGATTTGAATTATTTCCGTCCTCTACTGTTCCGTTGTCGCCAGTATCTTGTAATTTTAAATTATTATATCTTAGTCTGCTACGGATTTCAATGGTACTGTTAGAGGCTTGACAACCTTCTTACAACTTATCCATTAAATCAAATTGTACTGATTGTCGGTTGTGATGTTCACTTTTATTTTCCCTGTTATTTATTTCTATTTTTTTCTATCGCTCGGTTTGTTCATAATTTCGTCATATTCCGCGCTTTCTAAAAATCAGATTCTAGGATAAACTATGTATTGTTTTCTAAATAGCAATCGTGTTTAAGAGTTTCAAAGTTTAATTGTCTCAAACTGTTTGTTGAGTCTGACGCGCCTATTGTAGATGAATCTTCGTTATCCCTATAGAAGGTATTGTTTTATAGGTCGAAGATTTTGTAAGAAATTTGAGTAAGGCCTTTTGGTGAGGCTTGGTTATTTTAAGTTGATCTGCCTTGAATTATCCTATTGCTTATCTGGATCATTCCGTGTTTTCGATCCCTTTAGGTATTGTTCTCTTGTTTTTGGCTGTGTTTGGGACCGGATTCCTAACTATGCCTTTTTCAGTTTAAGTTTTATTTTGTTAATTTATAGGTTTTCAAATTTGTATGTCCAAAACTATGTTTTTAGTTTTACCATGCCCTATTCATCTTTCTCGAAATTTATTTTCCTTTGAGACCTATCCTAGCTTTATTCCCTGCTCAACCCTGAGTACATTTCTTTGCGTTTGTCCCGAAAAATGAATCTTCTTCAAACCTAATTAAACCTCTAAAGAAACCAAATTTAATAAAGACTTTCTCTAAAGACCTCACTTTCTAAAGGTCACTACTTTCCAATAGTGCAACGGCGTCACTATCGGATGTTGATAGTACAATTTGTTCATGGGTGGGAATGGACACGTATTTCTTATTTTCTCCGAGTAATTTAATTGGTTTATTGGCAGAAAAAGTATATCTTCGTAGTACGAATAGTCGTTTCGGATTCTGAATAGGAGTGAGACGAAGAAATTCAAGGTTTTTAAGATCATATCCATGTCCGCCCGAAGACAGGACATGGATATGAAGAGGAAGAAGGTATGCCACGAGGAACACGAGGAATAAGGTCTTCCCATAGTAAAGTATTATTCAACGAAAGTGGAAGTTTTTGATAATTATTTAGAAGCAACTGTGCAAACATTACATCTCAATTCAGAGATTATACTATAACAGCTTAAATTAGTTTCGCGCACAGGCGAAAATCAAAGATACTAAAACTTTAATGTCGTATCTGAGCAAAGAAGAGAAAACCTTTTTCAAAGATTATTTTGCGCATATTGGATTTAAAAAGGCTAAAAAGCGGATCCTTAAAGTTGCTTCCTCCGAAAAATATTTGTTATTGGATGACGAGCAGAAATCTAACAACGATTAGATTATTTGGGGTAAAAAATAGATTATTTACTTTTCAAAATTGCGTGCATTGTATTTTCATTTCATTAAAGAGATAAGTACACTTCACATCCTAAACCATAAAGAGCTACCGTATCTAACGTATAAATACTTCATGGTTTTGCCCCGATGAAAGAACTTATAACTTTTGGTTCAAAATAAAAAAGGTTTGATTAATAGTCTACAAAAATATATAAATTGACTAAAGTGATGCCAGTCCATGCGCCCGATGACACTTGCGATGGCTGAGGTCAAGGTTCCTTTCTTGAAAATTGTTCTTTTTTCATTTTGAATAGAATAGTTTCGATATTGAGTTAACAAGCTTTCTACACTGAAAATTCAACTCTAACTGCAAATTCGTGTTTTTGATTCCAAAATTTGTCACCTTTCTGTGCAGCCACATAAGAATAAAACGAAAAAGGTTTTAAAGAATTTACAATATGCTGTGGTATAATAAAATTTATCAAAATATGAATTGAAAATATGTTATTTAACAAATCCTCTTGAATGTTTGACAATAGAAAATCACATCGAAATGGATATTTTAACTTATGGGTTGTTCAGTGAAATATTTAAATAATGTTTTATTCATTTTATGATAATTATTTAATTAATGTGATGATTTACTTGTGACGGTTCATAAAATTAAGGAAAAAAATTCTAGTTGTTTTTTTAATTTGGTTAACTATGACACTTATTATTAGGAAATTTGGACGTTTTCAAATTAAAAAAAGAGGCACTTATAAATTAATTTTATTTAAATTCACGTACCCTTTTTAGTATACAGAACAAATCATCCACGACTCTTTCGGTTCTGTTTCTGTCTACTGAAATAACCCATAATTGACCGCAGTTTGATGGGACTGACGTTATTAGAAGATCTTCCACCTTGCGATGACAGTCTAATTATCTTGGACAAGTTAAAGTTTCGGGCGCTAAATGGAGACTGGGTGTTTTGAATGCTAGAGAGGTGAATCATCTTAAGAAAAGAGAATTACGATAAACTACGAGCGAAATAAACCAAGATATTTAATATGTACCTGAAACGCGCTACATCCTAGTTGATGATGAAAGGAGTAAAGTAAATCACGCCGTTTGGAACATCCTAATTGATACTAAAGAAGAACAGGAAAGGGTGCTAGGTAATTTTTGGATCCTAAAACTAAGAGTTTAAAAAGTCGAAGACCATGGAGACCCCAAATGTTCCACTCTCCCAAGCGTCTAACACCGTCGCTATCGAGATTTCTCCAACAACAAGTCTCCAACAACATCGCGATCCAGACTCCCTCTGCAACCAGAATTCACAACCCGAACCCTTCTTCTCCTTCCTTAAGACCCCGTTCCAAAACATTTAATCCTCTCTCTTCTTTCCTTGAACGTCTCAGACTTCCAAAACATTAACCCACTAACCCTCCAGTTACTCGATACTACGGCGCGATTAGGTTCCTGGAACCGTCAGGAGGCCACCTATAGGTATCGGCTATGCAAATGTCCATTTTCGGCCTTTTGTTTTAGGAGCGGAGAACCCGTAATCTCCACAACAAGTTGTCTCTATCTTTCCTTTTTTTTATTCATCGCGACTGTAGTTTTCCCAATCTTTCTTTTCTTCGTTCCTATATGTAATTGGCTAGAATCATAAATCAGTATAAAAGAGCCTACAAAATCATAAAAGTTTCCGCCACCTATTCAACCGATCGATTGGATTCGCCTCCTTCTCCATCGCCAACAGATCTTTGCATCTGTCGCTCCTACGAAAATTTCTGTTTCTTCGTCGACTATCCTTCTGACATACAAAGCTGGGTAGCTTATTATGCCAATAATGAATGGTTTCTTTGCAAATATTTCTGTTTTGCAAATATATTTCTTGGCTTTTTATGTTTTTTTGTTTGTTCATTAGTACTAGCAAAGAAAAGACACAAGGATAGGATGGACGAATTAGAAGTGGCCCACATCAGCTATCTTTATCTCGTCCCTTAACATCCAAGACACGTTTGTGTTAACGATAAAGAAAAGCGGTTCCTACAAAATTCAACGTAAGAATAGGTAATTTCATCTAAATGTTATCGCAGCAAATAGTTCCTGATGAGGCTTCTTTGTCCTGCGTGACCTTCAGCGCAATCTTCTTCTGGCTTTTCCTCTAGTATTCTTGCATCTTCTGGATTCAGTCGTTTAAGATCCACGCCATGTGTTTATTGAGGATGGACCAAGGCAATTTCCAGCTTGATCATGGACAAACAAGGGATTCATGGAGCCTACAATTATATTTGCTATTCGAAGCAAGGAACTCCGTTTTCCAATTCTCGCACAGGGGTGCATTTGGCCACCCCGCTGTCTTGAACTTTTCAATGACTTTACCACTTCTCGAGATATCGAGATACGGCAGACAAATGGGAAGCGATTCTTCTTGAAGCTCTCTCTATCTCTTTCTCTCTTGACTAAAACGATTAAAATTAGTGCTCTGTGCTTGAATCACATATCGGAGATAGCATTCTAATTTTTAAACTTGAGGTGGGAATAGCGTGCTGACCGTCGATATTCTTGTAAACTGGTGCGCTAAAGTAGGATTTCGATCATTTTTATGGTTCAGCCAACATATGATTTCCCTTACTCTCATTATCTATATCTTTTTTATTTTTATTGACTCCTTAGCCCAATCATACCCTCTATATTTCCATTGTCCTTAGCTTTTCTTAGGGTGTCCAAAAAATCTGGAAGCACGTAAACAACTGTGCAAATAAAATATTATCCAAATAGATTTAGATCATTCTTGGAATGACTTTCAGTTAGAACTTTCAAGGTCATTTCAAGGTCAATTTTATGATTTTAAGTGGTAAAGCCTATTTTCGTCACCAGCAAACAGTAGAGTATAAAATCTTCCGTTTAAACATGTACTCAGAGGTCATAGGTATTTGAATGACTTTTAGTAGGCCTTCAAAATCACATCTGAACTACGATCTAAGCACATATTGAAACGTAAAGTTTCCCGCTCTTTCGATTGCCAATTTAAAAGAGAGGTGTCCCATTAAAAAAACAAGGTTGACGTTGAAATTAACTTGAGTGTCAAGTTAAAGGTTAAATTGAAGGTCATCATTGGATTTCTAGTTCAAAATTACTCCAAGAATTACCTTGACCTGAGGAAATACAGTACTGTCCCTTTAACACTAGCCGAACCCGGTTTAAGTTTGAATGACCTCCAGTTGACGTACAGTTAAAGACCTATGGCAAATAGGGGATCCTATATAAAAAAACAAAGTTAGACTTGAAATGGTTTGCAAGATAAGGTACAAGGTCAAATTAAAGGTTACGATTTAATTTCTCGTTAAAAGTTACTACAAGAACGACCTTGACTCAGTTAAATAACATTTTACTTGGACCATTATTTAGGTGCTTCCAGACTTTTTGGACACTCCGTAAATTATTTTTACGGGGTGCTAAACTTTGAAATCATGTGCCATAAACCTTGACTTTACTTACAAATATGTAAAATAATATAATCCTCCTGAATAATGTCGTTGAGATCACTTTCCCTACGCCTTTAGATAAGTTAGTTATTGAAACATAATCACAGAACAAAATTAAAAGTATCCGGTTCTAACTATTATTAAAAACCATGTAATTCATTGAGAAATTATAATAAAAAAGTTATTTCTTTTCAAGTTCAAAAGTCTTTATTTGTTAAAGATTAATCTTTTTGGATTTAAAAATCGTTTTCTTCATGACATTTCATATTTTTGTTTGAAATATGAACTAATACAGTTTCTTGTTGAGAATTTAATTTTTTAAGTGCAACATTCAATTATTTAGTTAAAAATATAATTATTTTGTTAAAAATTCGATTTTTTTGTTAAAGAATCATCTTTTATTACAGAAAAGTCATTTTTAAAAGATAATTAATTGAACTTAAAAACTTCAACTTTTTATCTGAAATTGAAAAATTATTCAAGAACATGATCAATAAATGACATAAGTAGGTGGAGGGGAGGCAGACATAATTCAATTCTTTTTATTACAAAATGTCGGGAGACTTTATTTAAACATAAAACTCTTTATTTTGCATACCAATCAGTATAAACCTATAGTACACAGAAAAAATGGGGTTTCCATCAGAAAAAAATTTTGGTTCTTAAAGAAATGCAATAAATAAGAACCCCTCTGGTTGAAAAGGAGTCTAAAACAAAGACTTAATTCAATAGAGCTCCCAATTACCCTTTAAAGAAACTTAACTTTAATATAGATTTTCTCCAGCGAACACAAAAGTACACAAAATTATCGCAATTAGAAACTTTTTTATTTGGTTTCAGAAGAAGACTGACTGGGGCCTTGAGGCCATATAACTTTAAAATCACATTTTAGACAGAATTTGCATTAAACATACTAATTAATTTTAGTTGTTTACACGTCCGACCCAAAAATTCATCACGATTTCGCGGTAAACGCCTACTGGAGCTTCAGCGCTTTCTTGTGGGGTCATTCGGACAATGGTGCCTCTTTGCATGTTCACTTTCACCCGTTTTCTACCGCTAAAAGCATATAATCCAGCAAGACAAGCAGTACCTTCTAATACTGCAAAGATTTCACGATCGGATGTTGATAACACAATGTGTTCATTGTTCGGAATGGGAACAAATTTATTGTGTGCTACGCGTATTTTAATTTGTTTATCGACAGGAAAAGTGTATCTTTGAAGTTCGAATACTCGGTTTGGATTTGCATTAGGAATGAGACGAATACGTTCAAGATTGTCCAGTTGATATTCATTTCCGTCAGAAAAAGCAATTCTGCTAGGTGGAGCATTACACCTGGCAAGGGGAGACTTAGATCTGACTCGTACAGAAGACTCAGAAGGGGGAAGAGAAGCCTTAGGTAAATGTCGTCTCTCAGAAGAAGAAGAAGAAAAAGAAGAAGGTCTGCTATGAGGAACATCAGGAATAGGGTCGCCATTCGGTAAACACTCAAATTGGAAACTTAACTCTGCAAAAAGAAAAAAAGATCACATCCTTTTACATTCTGATCATTCATTAGGAGTACTTTCTTATATTATTAATTCATTGTGGCAAAATTAACTCGCTCGTTTCCAACGGAGGTGTATATTTCTATTTATAAGTAGTTTATAGTTTTGATGTTCTTTGGATAAATTTAATAAACGAATGCCTTATTAGGAAATCTGTGGACGAAAAAACTCGTTCTTCTGTTTCCGTTCTTTGAACTGGAAACTGTAAAATACTTTCAGCGAAATTCCCAATTATTTAAGTAACTTTATGTTTGTTTAACCAGTTTGTTTTAAAAAATCTGTATTTGAGCATTTCACGACAACTATAGTTTCTTTCATTTTTAATCATTTTAGTTTTCTGCTCCACTAAAATTCAATTTGGAATGCTCTTTTTATTTTCATTATGAATTTTGCTGCCATTATTATAAAGTTCCTATTTTAAAGAATAGAGCATGACAACTTTAGGTTGTTTTATTAGAGTTACTCTATTAAATGTTGGTAATTGCGACAACTTATATATTACTCCTTAAGGTTCCTTAAGAACCTTAAGTAAATTAGTTCTTCTGTTTATGTAAAACTGACGTAATTGAACCAAAAGCATGTCATAACGATGAAGCTTACTAAGAGATTAGCTATTAGCCCGCGAAGCGCGTAATAGTGAGCACACGAAATCCTTAAACCTAGAGGAACTGCGTGTAAAGCGTGAGGCGAATTTTGTAAGATCGTAGTAGCTGGAATTTAAATGTTCGCAGAATACGGTTTATTTAAACAAAACGTAACTTTTAAAATTTCGCGGAATACTTAGATTCGATTTTCATTTTTTGGTTTTTTTTATGTTAGTACAAATGTCCCCAGATATGTTGATATCATCAGCCATTTTGCGTGTGTCGTTTATTTTTTTTAAATGTAAAGATTATGCGTGTGTTGGCGTGCTTGGCGGTTTTTTGCTATAATTTTTACCAAAAATTATTATTTTATTTAGATATTATAATACTAATCATAATTTTTGGTACCTTGTATAGTTTTACGGCAAAAAGCAATCTATTATTGTTAATCCAATAATTCTTTTAAAAGTTCTGAGGTATGCAGACCACAACCACGACTGCAGACAGGCACCAACGTAAAAGTTTTTTTCGTTATCAGGGGTCTTGGAACGTGGAGACTTAAAGAAATTGCGATAGTCCATTTTTACATAAACCTAATGCACAAAAGAGCCTGTATTCGAGCGATCGATTTAATAATTCCAAGAACTGCTGTTCCACGCAGTAACACAGGCGGGTATCAGAGTGTGGCAGCCATGTGTCAGTGTGTGGCGGCGTAAACAATGGGACGCCACCAATTTACAATAGACTGTTTCCGTTGCCAATGAATGATGTACTTACAAGCCCATTGCGAGGCAATGCCCGAAACTAATCTTATATTATCGTTCTTATGTACCTTCTCAATTTAATCAGAAAGCTCAAAAGATACCATAAAGAACTTCTTATTTGTCCCTAAAAATAGTACAAATCTTTAAAAGGAAGGCAATAAAACAGGTAAATAGTTTCAAAAAGTAGTTGACCCGGCAGTATCAGCCACTGTCAATGCTTTTTGAAGGTATTTTTTGTAAGAATTTTTTTTCTGCCATTCTGCATGTTTAGTTTCTTTTTAAATTGTTGGTTTGGCATCGGCTGCCTGCACATGCGCGGCAACAACAGACACACTAACTTTCTTTTCTATTCCGAATTTTCCGTTTTGGCATTGATGATTGCTATGCGAAATTCGATAGAATTTGTGAAAGAAAAGTAGCACGAATCTATTGCGTTTTAAGAAAGCTTAGATTCCAGAATTTTGGCAGAAAAAATACTTGAAATTTCGGAGCAAATGCGTATTTCCATAAATATTTCTGAATTCCGGAATGAATCCGAAATTTCTTTTGTTTCATCCCAAATGTCACTCGACTTTTATCCGTTATCTAAATCTGTATTCAATACAACGCGAACCCATATGTCAGTCTATTTCACGTTGTAGATTGCGCAGGAAAGTTTTTCTTTTCAGAAAGCTTAAAACTATAATTTTTTTACATATATTATATTTTGATATTTACCAATAGTGTTAAGAAAAGCTACCAAGTATAAGGCTACGGTATATGCAATTCTCATACTTTCCAAGTAGAGAAAAAGCCAGTTAATATAATTAGGAAGAACTGGGTTCACAGTTTAACTAATGATCATTCTGGTGTTTTACAATACTATGTAATTTATACTATAGTTCTTATCTCTTAGATAGAACTTGTCTAAAGCGTATTGTTCTAAGATATTTATATTTCATAAATCAGTCTAAACGACAGTTAAAAAGTCAATTGTATAGTAGATTTGACTGTATTTGGTTGAAGTTGTATGTAATTAGATAATAATTAGTATTTTTTAGTAAAAAATTATTCTTTTTAGTAGATGTCTGAATTATTTTGTTTAAAATGCAACTCCATAAAACAAAGTTCCTCCTCTATTCTTGAATCTTATAAATTTTTTATTCAAATGTTTGTCATTGAGTTAACAATCTTTCTTAATACCTTGCACTCTTATAAACTGGTTTTGAAATTAGCTTTAATTATAATAAAAGGTTATTCGGCATGAGAAGTGAAAAATAGCAACAGTAAATGCTGATGGAAAGAATATGCGCCGTTGAAGTAAAGGATGTAATCAAGGATTTATAGAATGCCAGGGCTGCTGGTGTAGATGATATGACCGATCAAACACTTGGATGCGGGGACGAATACATACCTCATAGGATTTGCGAGTTGATAAATTTATGTATCGAGATAGGAGAAGTTCCTGCGAACCAGTTAAAAGAACGATTGATCAGCAATTTATTGGATTTGTATTTCCCAGATTCATTTGCTCTAGAGAAATAATCACGTCGCCCATTGATAGGAGAGATGAGATAACTAGAGTGTATCACGAATCAGTAGCAGAAGGGCAGAAGGGTGCAAAAATACCTATTGTTCAGAAATCTTAAGAAAATGATTGGAGAATTAGGTAGTGCAAAAGGAAAGTATCCCACACAATCAGACAGGGTTTAGGAAAGGGAAGGGAACTGTAGACAATACGTTAAGTACTACGTACTTAACTACTTAGTTAACAGAAATTTAAGAAAAAAGAAAGGGAAACTAGTCGTTTTGTTCGTCAATTTCAAAGCAGCGTTTGACTCAGTAAACAGAAAAGTGATGTAGCAGGCAATGAAAGAGAGGGGGGTAAAGGAAATGTTGGTGGAGAGGATAAAATAAATTTTTAGTGAAACAAGGATTAAGGTGAAGATAGGAAAGAAAAGAGGGCAGGTTTTCTGGACAGGGAGAGGTCAAAGGCAAGGATGCCCGTTGAGTATTACTATTTAATATGCTGCTAGCTGACTTAGAGGAGAAGCTAAAGGAGAAAGGCAAAAGAGAAACGGCTTTGGGAAATAGCAAACTATACTCTCTAGCATATGCGGACGATGTAGTTCTGGTAACAGATGATGAGAAGGGGATGAACCTAATGATGAGAATCTTCGAAGCAGCAAAAAATTTTACGGTGAACGTAGATAAGACAAAAGTGATTTGCTTCAGAAATAAAAAGAGAAAAATAAATTACGTTTGGAAAATGAAAGGACAGAAAATGGAAGTTTTGAAGCAGTACTGTAACCTAAGTTTTTGGTTTGAGGCAGAAGGGAGAAACGAGTTGCAGCTGAGGAAAAGAATTGAATGTGCGAGTAGGGTGATGGGCCGAGTATGGGGTATAGGGAAGAGAAGGTTCAAGGACGATTGGACGGTGTTGTGTTATGGAGTGCAGATCTGGGGATGGAAGGAACATAGGAAAGTTGAGAGCATGCATGAGCGATTTTTGAGACGGGTAATTGGGGTTAGCTGGAGTTGCTCAGGATATATGTTAAGGGAAGAATTAGGGAATTCATGGGCACATGTATCACAGAGATGTACAGGAGAGGAAGATGGACAGTAATGGAAAGCAAGGAAGAAGGGCAGAGCCAAACGGGTAATCCTGAAAAAGGAAAGTAAAAAGCAAAATTGATTTAAATATCGTGGAAAATGAATTTTGTTTGAAAATTAATTTTGTTTGAATTTTTGTCTAAGGACGGATTTGTAAATATATGTACAGGGACCGTAGACCCTCAAACCCGTAAAAGGGAGAGATTAAATACGCATACCAAGTATTAATGTTTCTCAAATTGTAAAGCAATTCCCAATCAGAAGGACTGGCATGGAACAAACCGATTTTTTTTCACACATGGCGGAAAAATGCATTTTTTTTAAATTATACAATTTATTATCTAATTATGAATTTCGCTGACAATAATGTAAAGCTCCTAATTAAAAGAACAAATATATAACATTTTTGCTTTGTTTTTAATGTTACTGCATAAAACAATTTTTATTTTACAATGTATGGGAGACGTTTATTTGAAAAATTAAGAAAACTGAATTTTTCAGAAAACAAAGTACACTAAACATTTTTACTTAAACGCCCCTAGTGGATTGGATTATACTTCCATGCTGTAAAATTATAGTCTAATGGGCGATTCTCACCACCTCTCCTTGTAAGTTAAAGATAGCGACCTTATAATTTCGGACAGTCAATTTCTCCATTTTTTTCCAAAATAAAGTAAATCGACTTTGCTTGAGAATGGCAATTAGATGGAATGCAAGGCATATTACTGTACAAAGACATAAGGCAGAAATTTGAACATGGCGTAGTTTCAAGAGTAAAAAAAGCCCAGTTTAGCTCTCCCAGGATGATGGCACTTCTTTCCTTAAACGTTCCAGATCCACAAAAAATAAACTCGCGGACCCTTTAGTTCCTCCACACTTCAGCGCTATTAGGGTCCTCGAATCTTCAAGAGGCTGCTCATAGTTACCCCCAGTGCAAACGTGCATTGTCGGCCCTCTGATGGAGATGTGAAAAACCCTGATTTTTTATCCTAATTTGTTCTTTTTGTACCCTCTTCTTGCCAAGTTCCTCCTCACCGAATCTAGTTTTTCCAATCTTTCATTCCTTTCCTTTGTGTTCTTCGCCATTAGTATTATGTTTTTTTAGAACCTAAAAATTATTTCATTATTGTTTATTATCATTTTATTATTTAATTTTTAACACGCTAGTTTCTCTGTTTCGTTCACATATGTAATTGCCTAGAATCAGAAAAGTGTCTAAAAGAGCCTAAAGAATCATAAAAGTTTCCGCCAACTACGCAACCGATCGACTGGATTCCCGCTACCTCCACCTTCAAGTGATGTTCGAATCCTTGGCTTGTACGAATTTCCGAATTTTTAGTCGACTATCCTTTTAACATCAAAGGCAGGGTAAACAGATCTACTAATAATGGATTGAATAGATAGAAGTTTTTGTTTTGTTATCTATGATCTAAGGTACGTTCATGGTGACGACCAACCGAGGCGGTTACTAAAAAATTTAACATAAGAATAGATAACTTCGCTATCGTTTAGTTCACCGGTGCGCGTGCAAATTTTCTCTATTGCTTTTGTGAATTTAACGCGTCAACAAGAAATCGAAGATAGGATTCTGTTTTATTTAAAGATTTAGCTAAGTCATTTATTCCATCTACTTTATGCTCACCCTGTTTCTTGTATGTTTTTAATCTAGAGTGCCGAACGCCAAAGCTGATCGCTACTAATTCTTGTATTTTATTGCAAACTGTTAAGGACCCTTCAATTGTGTTCATAATCTTTATTAATCAATTTTCCCACTTGTCGAATTCCGACCCTGTCAAAATCCTGTTAATTTTAAAGGCTTTATGCAAAAAATTTGTAATAACTTTAAATATCAATAAAATTCCTATCAATAGTTTGATTGCAAATATTGAAAATTCAATTATTATTAATAAAGAAGAAGACTTCATGTAAGCCAACTTAAAGGTTGCAGGAAATAGAGATAATTGCAATAATACCATTAAAAAACATTCTTAAAAATGGTATTTCATACAAAAAAGCTTATTCTCTCGCTAAAGTTTACAAACCTAATTTTAGTTAGATACTAATTACTTCTACTATTGGTTCTCGCACTTACACTTTACCAAAGAATATTTTTAATACTAAAATAAATTCATTAGTTTCTTTAAAAATTAGCATTATCGTTGCAACAAACCTAATTTAAATTATAACGTAAAAAAAATTACAAAAAATAATATTCTAATAGCTACGTTGTGTCGATGACGTTTTAGCCATTTTTCCTACCGACAAAATTTAATTTCTTTTAAATGCATTTACCAGGGGTGCTGGTTGAAGTTTGCCGGTTTTTTTAATAAAGCAAACACTTAATCCTCAAGGGAATCTCAACAAAATTTTATTCCAAGTATTGAACATTGAATTCTGCACATTTTGCCCATCTTTCACGCTTCTTCAAAATTGGCGAAGCGCTGCTCTGCAAGTGAGTGTTCCATCAATGCGAAAAGGTGATAGTCGGACAGGGCGAGGTCTGGAGAGTACAATGGGGCCGATAATATTTCCCAATTCAATGTTTTTAATGTGTTCTTCACCACTTTAGCGGTATGAGACGGTGCGTTGTCATGTTGTAGGATAACTTGGCCATGTCTTAGGGCCCATTCCAGCCGTTTTTTGATTAACGCATAATTCAAATTGATAATTCGTTGTAGGTATCGATCCACATTCACCGTCTCACCAGATTTAATAACTCGAAGTACAACCACACCACACTGGTCCCACCAAACACAGAACATTGTCTTACGGCCAAAGCAATTTGGCCTTGGAGTCGATCGGCCGACCTCACCAGGTGAAAGCCATGAGTTTTTCCGCTTCGGGTTCTTGAAATAAATCCATTTTTTCTCCCCTGTGACAATTCGATGCAGAAAAGATTTCCTTTCGAACCGTTCTAGCAGAATTTCACAAATGGTTTTTCGACTTTTCATTTGTCTATCGTTCAGTTGGTGTGGTACCCATTTTCTATAATTTTGGATTTTCCCCATGGGTTTTCAACGTTGGCAAATTGCTCCTCGGCTCACATTTAGTGTTTGTGCCAATTGCTGTTGCGATTGGGTTGGGTCTTCTTCCGAGGACGCCTGCAATGCCTCGTCTTCGATTTTTTTCGCTGCACCAGGATGTTCATTGTCTGTTAAATCGAAATCTCCAATTTAAAATTGACGAAACAATGTCTCACATGTGCTAATCACTGGAATACCATAAGTTTCTACTAGCAATCGATAAGCTTCAACTGCTTTTTTCTTTTGATGAAATAAGAAAAGCAACGAATGCCGCAAATGCGATTTACTTGGAACGAAACTCGACATATTCACTGCGGTAAACAACTATGATGCCAAATCATAGAAATGTATACATAGCTCTAGCGACATCTATGATTAAACCCGGCAAACTTCAACTAACACCCATGGTACAGAACGCATTTTGAGATTAAAAACAAAATTAATAATACTAATAAAAAATACAGTCAACCTTTATTTTGAAAACACACATACTTAGGATAATTATTTGTTAAAGAAAAAAGGAATTGATTACATTGAAAATTTATTGGGTTTTATTTATCTAATTCAATATAAATGTTGTAATAAAGCTTATACAGGTAAAAGTGGCCAAAGACTAAATTTCAACACAGGCCCTAAGGTCTTTACAGTCACATTTTAAGCCGATTGTTATACTAATACTAATATATTTAAGTTTTTCTCTTTTTATTCTTATATAAATCATGTGGAGGATTGTTGTTTACACGCTCTACCCAAAAATTCATCACGATTTGGCGTTTGGCACCTACTGGAGTTTCAGTGATTTCTTGTTGGGTCATTGAGGTGAAGATGCCTGTTTCCATGTTTACTTTTACTCGTTTCTTGCCACGGCAACCATATAAAACAGCAAGATAATCACTATTTTCCAATATTGCAACGACCACACTATCGGATGTTGATAATACAATTTGTTCATGGTTCGGAATGGGCGAATATTTCTTATCTGCTCCGAGGATTTTAATTGGTTTATTGGCAGGGAGAGTATATCTTCGAATTACGAATAGTCGGTTCGGATTTGAGTTAGGAATAAGACGAATAAGTTCGAGATTGTCACGATCATATTCATTTCCGTCAGAAAAAGCAATTGTAGTAGGTGGAGCATTACACCTGGCAGGGGGAGACCTAGACCTGGCAGGGGGAGACCTAGATCCGACTCGAACAGAAGGCTCGGCAGGGGGAAGAGAAGTCTCAGGTGAAAATGGTATTTCAGAAGAAGAAGAATGTCTGTTACGAGGAACATAAATTTTGACAAAACTGTCTAGCTTATCATTACCTAGTATTACATACTGTAAGATATGTAAAATCCACTAAACCGAGATTAAAATAGTGGTGCAGTGGACATTACAATTCACGGTGTTATCGGCCATGAATGGATTTCATCACCTAAAAAACATACGTTTTTGACATTTCTGTAATAGTCCTCACATTACTCCATATTACCAATCAGCAAAGAAGGTTTTTTTTTAAAAACACCATTTTGGAATGCACAATTTATTCACAGATGGTGCACATTTGGGAGTTTATTGTAATAAGACGTTTTTGTGTTCCGTAACAGTTTTAACTCACTTAATAACAGTTCAGTAGTTAAGATCATTGACTTTCGTACTCAGTTTTGTGCGTTCGAATCCCCACATTGCTTGCGAAATTTTAGTTGTATAAGAAGCATCAAGAAACTGTGCAGAATAGCGATTGGATCGGTTAAATCTACAGATCCGCAGGTTAGCGCCAGTTGAAAATTGGTAGTGTCCAAATACGTAATAATGCATTATTTGGAAATTTTTGGACAGAAAAATTCGTTCTTTTCTGGGTGAGTTTTTGAACTTGGAAACTGTAAAATACTTTCAACAACATTCATATTTAGAGAAGTAATTTTTATTAAATTATGCAAATTATAACATACATGTTGATGTTGTCTAAATTATCATCGAAATCCCAATTAAAAGGATTAACGTAAAAAATCCGCGTTTTTGTGGCGACAAAAGCCCGAATAATGTATCTGTTTATTACATTTGAATTTAATAATCGCAAAATTTATTATCTCATTAGGAATTTTGCTAACATTGAATCTGGGTAAATGCAACAGTTTTTACATCATTTATTTATTATCCGACATTTTACTCAACTTTTGTCCACTGTCGAAATATGTATTCAAAACAATCAAAACCCATATGTCAATCCATTTATCGTGGCAGATGACGCAGGTCATTTGTTATTTGCGATATAACGATATGCGATTATCATTCTTTCCAAAAAGAGAAAAGAGCTAGTTAATATAATTATAAAGAACTAGGTTCGAATTTACCTAATAATTATTCTAGTTTTACATAAGAATATATAGTATTTACTGTAGTTGTTATCTCTTAGATTATACTTGTCATAAGCATATTCTTTTGAAATATTTATATATCATAAATCCGTCTAAGCGGTTGCGTAATTGGTTGAAAATTAGATAATTGATCATTGTAATGTGAACACAAAAAACGACACTACATCCAGATTTGACTTTGTTTAATAAAAAATGTATGTACAGTGAAACTTCGATAATACGAAGTGCTGCTGGGCTGAAAAAACTTTCAATTATCGAAAATTCGTATTTTCAAAAGTAGGAATATACCTGCACATAATGTGTTAAAATACGTTTATAATATGTTCGATAGCACATATTATAAATTTCTCTTAATTTGAAATTATTTCCGATGAGGGCTTTATGCAACTTTTTCGCGTATATATTTAATCGAAAAAACCAAGCTGTTGGCTAAAAAAGTTGACCCTAAAAAGAGCTATTTTTTATGCTGAAAATAGCTGATTATTTAATAAAGTCAGTAATTTTCTTCTGTTTGATGCAACTTTTGGCCTCGAAAAAGTTTCCAATCAAGTCTAAAGCAGCAAAGACAGTATCTGGCACATCACTTTAACAGGTGTTAGAAGTCGGAATTTTTTAAGACATTAGGCATAGCTTAATTAAGGCTCTTTTTCAATGATAAAAAATTATGGGAAATTGTGGTTACTCTGCAGATATCTCGTTCACATGTGAAGCAGGCGATTCTCGGGGTCCCTACCCTCAGGCACCAAATTAAGTGTACCTAATTTACAGCTGCTTAGAAATTAACTAAACAGAATTAAAAACTGAAAAAAGCCGACAAAATATTGTTTGTAAAATTCCTCGTTATATTATTGATCTTGACAAGGGTTTGATGGCAATCTAGGATATAGCTAAGAAAATATTATTATTGTCACGGAGATACCAAAAAATACTTTTTTCATATTAATTACAAAAATACTAAAAACAATATTTACCTTGAATTTGAAAGATTAATATTTCCGATAGCAGATTAAAAATAGGAAAAAGTGATTCTCAAAAATTTAGTAATAAAACCGTAGTTGCAATAACTAGTAGCTCAAATAACATAACTGTCATTTAAATGTAGTGTTTTGCGAAAATTCCTATTTACAATAGATCTGATATCTGCTGACCCGTAGAGCATTTTCCCCGAATCAATTTATATAAATATAATATTTGTATAAATTTTATATTGGGTGAAACTATATGCGTAGAATAAACATAGGAAGAATGTCTTTACTATTGGGTTCTGTAAATTTCTCAGTCTTTTTTAGGTATTATGGAAACTTTTGTTGGTATAACTGCAATTATTTAAGCATTTATTATTATATTACAATAAACTAAGTAGCTTCGCAGTTTAATATTTAAAATAGTAATTCTTAAAATAGTGATGCTATATCCTGCTGATAAAATCAAAAGAGTGATTACCGTAGCACTATCATGTGACCCAAAGCACTTAGTTTAGACTATGTAGCCAACTAGTAAACATAAAAGCGTATTCATATGCAAGATTAGGATCACTAGAGGCTTCTGTTAAAGATCAAGTTCTAAGGGATACACACTTTCATTAAAGCCGTTCTTTCTTTCTTTTAATTTAAGGTATCTTGTGTGGTTATGTTGTTTACACGCTCTACACTAAAATGCATCACGATTTTGCGGTTGGCACCTACTGGAGTTTCAGCGGTTTCTTGTGGGGTCATTTGTATAAAGGAGCCGCTTTCCATTATTACTTTAACCCGTTTTTTACCACTGCCACCATATAAACCAGCAAGATAATCACTACTTTCCAATATTGCAACGACATCACCATCAGATGTTGATAAAACAATATGTTCTTGGTTCGGAATGGGCAAAAAAGTATTTTGTCCTACGCGTATTTTAACTATTTTATTGACAGGAAAAGTGTATCTTCGAAGTACGAATACTCGGTTCCGATTTGTATTAGGAATAAGACGAATCAATTCGAGATTTTCAAGATTATATCCTTGTCCGCCGACAGTAGAAGAAATTCTGATAGGTCGACCAATACATCTGTCAGAGGGAGACCTTGACCTGACGCGAAGGGAAGGATCGGCAGGGCAGGGAGATCTCGAAGGTGAACGTCGTCTCTCAGAAGAAGGATAAGAAGGGTTGCCACGATGAACACCAGGTATAGGGTCGCCATTCGGTAAACAGTCGAACAGGGAACCGAACTCTGCAAAGGAAACAGAGGGTTACATCTTTTTACGTTTTTAGCATTTATTCAGAGTACGTTCGCATGTTATGTATGCACTTGGGCAAAATTGACTCGCTGGGACCCAAGCAAGATATATAATTATTTTGCAAGAGTAAGTAACTGTTTGCTAGCCGCTTCACAGTGTGAAAATATATACTTTTTGGTCCAAATCCCCTTGAAAACGTGCCATGCTGACACGTAAAGATGTACGATTAGGCCGCTTCAGTAGGAGAAAAATAGACCTAATTCGCTAGCCGTCACAAATTTTTACCGGAGCCACAAATATGGGGAATGTTAAAAGCGCTTTTTTTAGTCAAGCAGATTATATATAAAAAATTACGGAAGTAGCTAAAAAATGATAGTACGATATTTATAGATTAAAAATATATTGTCATGAAACAGCAAAATTATGTGTTGCAAAATACCCATGGTACAAAAGCCACCTAAAGTACATAGAGTACTTTTCTATGGATGTGATATAATAGATCATTGTGATGTGCCAGTGAGTTGGTATTTTGACGAACATCACCAATCAAGTAACCAAATATTTCGAAAAGCTCGTGCACAAACGCATCCCCTCGTTCGGATAAAACAGAATACAATGAATAATTTTCTTGTTTCTTTGAAAAAAAGTATTTCATATTAACAGTAACTAACAAAAAATAAACAAGAATATTCTTGGATTGGGTTTCGAATATGTAGGCCGTGGAGTTTGTAGGTTTAGATTTTATTAGTTTTGATTTTGTAGGCTTATAGTAAGCGAGCTTGGGTTCTACGCGCTTTGTTTTTGTTTATGCGAGTTAAACCTCCAGATAAACTTAATTGTAAAAAGGATTTTCTCAAAAGAACCTATTTTTCGAATTGCCCACTTTGACATTTTATCTTGCCAATAAAATAATATGAAGTTAAAGCCGAGGGGTGTCCCTCCCAGGATTCATTTGAAATCATTCGAACAAAATAAACGAATTCGTACTGAGTCCTACAAAGTTTCACGTATCCTACCGAATCCTAGAAGTGCTTGCTCGAATTCTAAACGAATTTTACCATGAATCCCAATGATTCCATGCGGTTCCGTTAAAAGCCCTTACGAACTATTGCGAATGCTTAACGATTTCTATCAAAAACCTTTAAACGCGTACGAATTTTCCGTTTTGGTCAAACGATTTCACGAACGTACCTTCGCTAACGATTTTCTACTTTGATTTTTACGTCATACATTTCCGAATAGAACTCGGACGAACATAATTTAATAAAGAGAACTAAAGCACAAAATATTTTCGTTATCATAATAGATATAATGATTTGGTAAATACAATTTGCAGATTATGTAGCAATATTGTAAACATAAATGCATATGTAAATTCAAATTTTGGATCTCTAGAGAATTCTATTGAATACCACAAAACTTTAAAATAACATTTTAAAGCAACTTTGCATTAAAAACTGTATTAAATTTTTGTTTCGCAATTTCTGTTAATTGAATCAATGATGTGGAAAATTTTTCTTTACACGCAGGACTCTAAATTCCTTACGATTGGGCGCTAAAATTCTACTGGAGTTTCAGCAGATTGTTGTGAGGTCATGGGTTGGAAGGTGCTGCTTTCCATGTTTACTTTTACCCGCTTTTTACTACTACAACCATATAAAAAAGCAAGGTAAAAACTGGTTTCCAATATTGCAAAGACCTCACCATCGGATGTTAAAAATACAATGTGTTCATGGTTCGGAATGGGTGAATATTTACTATCTCCTACGCGTACTGTAATTCGTTTATTTGGAGGGAAAGTGTTTCTTTGAAGTACGATTACTCTGTTCATTTCCGTCAGAACAAAAAATTCTAGCAGGTGGAGCAATACACCTAGCAAGGGGAGAACTGGCCCTGGCACAAATAGGGGGCTCGACAGGGGAAAGACATCTCTCAGGTGAATGTGGTCTTTCACAATGAGAAGAAGAAGGTCAGCTAGGACGGACTCCAGGGATGGGTTCGCTATACGGCAAACACTCAAACTGGGAACTTAACTCTGCAAGAAGAAACAGAGGATTACATTTTTTTGAGATAGCCGCACAAAACGAGCGTGCTCTACTGCTTGGTGAATGACCGCAAACTCTCTCTTTTAAATCGGCATGCGAGGATCTACATATATAATGTGGAAACTCGCAGTACAGCCGTGGTTTTGAGATATCAGGTCCAGTATTATATACTCGGAACAAAATGATTGCGGATGCGCGTTTGCACAGAGATGTATCCAAACTGGTTGAAGCTGGCGATATGTGAAGTGACAGCTCGGACAGCTCTGTTTTTCTCGTTTTTTAAGGTAGTTTTCGCTCTCCAAAATCATACAAAATATTCAAAAACATTAGTATCATAAAAGGTAAGGAAGAGTAAGTGCCATGATGACTTAGCAAAACCAGCAAAATACAATTTCTATTTTGCCGTGGAGGAAAGCCTTCTCCATCGCTCGGGCAATATTTTTGGAGCAACATCTTTACTTGCTCCCAAAATATTGCCCTTGTCATAAAAAGACGACAAATGTGTCAAACATCACGGGAAATGTCTAGTCTCTTAATTTAGCCGCTCCTATATTAAACCTTTTCATTTGGCCGTCCCTAGAAGTTATTTTTTTAATATTCTGGTTAGTAATTCACTACAGATTGTGAAAGATTACCTCCAACAAATTTAACCCTTTTAATTGTTATTTGAAATTTGAAGCGAAATCTGTTCTCTCGGCACGTGGCACTACAGTTTAAATCCATATGTCAGTCCATTTGACGTTTGATTATAGAGTATTCTAAAGTTCGTCTTCATTCTGGGCTTCATGTCTCCGTTTTATCCTTTATTTTTGCCCAAATAAAGTGAATCGGGTTTACTTGAAAATAGCAATTAGATGGCATGCAGATTACGTCGAAAAAATTATTATTTGCGAGAAAAATGATTATATTTTTTTAATTGTAGATATATTATATTAATGTATTTACCAATAGAGTTAAGAAAAACTGTCAAGTACAGGAAGAAAGTAAATTCGATGCTCATTATTTCCAAGTAGAAAACAACAAGGTAATCCCAAATGAAGAACTGGGTTGATAATTTAACTTATAAGTTTCCTCCCGTTTCATAATATCATATAATATATACTGACTCATCACAAAAATTATACTTGTCTTTGGCTCATTCTTCTAAAATATTTGTATTTCATAAATCTGCCTGAGAGGCCGTACGAGAGTTTTAATTTAATTACTTTATTTTTCTCTTATCCCAAATTTATTAAAACTAACCAGTAACTTGAGTATTTTCTAACTTTTATCGCACCATACAATTTTAAACTTTTTGAAATCTTAAATCGAATATCCAGGAAATACAAGGAATTCTAATAGAATCACAAAAAAAGAAAAAATATAATTTAATAAATTAAAGAATATCACACTTAACACAAGAGTTTGGACAATGCTTCAATAATGGAAGCATGGTATTGTAATGACGATATTGCATTCCAATACGTGTGTTAGAGAGTTTGTAAGACGAACATTATGCCCAACAATTCAAGGAATTATTGCACTTCAAGTAATTCAAGCAATTTACAAAATTCAGGGAATTCATGACTATTGTGGAATTCACGGAATTCATTACTATTGTGAAATTCATGGAAATTATTACTATTGTGGAACTCACGGAATTCATTACTATTGTGGAATTCACGGAATTCATGGACATGTAGGAATTCACGAAATCGACGAAATTTACAAAAATTATGGAATTCAAGGAATTCACGGAACTTATGAAATTCACCGAAATCATTAAAATCACGCAGTACCCGAAATTTATGGAATAAAAGGAATTCGCGAAATTCATGGAATAAATGGAATTTATGGGATTAATGGAATTGAAGGAATTAATGGAATTCAAGAAATTCGTGGAATTCATGAAATTCATAGAATTAATGGCACTTGCGGAATTCGTGGAAAACGTTGAAATGATTAAATTCACGAAATGTATATAATTTGCAGAATTCGCGGAATTAAAGGTATTTACGGAATTAATGAAATTTAAAGAAAGTCACGGTGCGGGAAAGTGACTTTCTAATCGAATAAACTAACAAATATAAAAAAAAAAACAATTGTTTATTTATTTAATAACTGCAAAGTTTGGAGTTGCTTACAAAGCGTGACGCGTCATTTAAGCGTACAAATTGAAATCATCAAGGACAAACCGATCTCGGTAAGATAGATCTCATTTTAGAGTACCCAGCCCCTACAAATATAAAAACGCTGCGAAGATTTCTCGGAATGTCGAGTTGGTATAGACGCTTCATTAAGAATTATGCCACCCTATCAAGTCCACTATCGATGCTGCTTAAGAAGAAGCAACGATGGATTTGGAAGGAGGGCCAGCAATCTGCTTTTAAGAAAATCAAGCAAGGTTTATCTGAAGCCCCCGTTTTAACGTGCCCCAATTTTGAGATCCCATTCACATTGCAAACAGACGCTAGCAATAATGGATTAGGAGCCGTTCGATAAATACTACTGGCCCGGTTATTTTAGAGACATAAAAAAGTATGTAAAAGCATGCACAGTCTGCCAAACGTGTAAGGTGGAACAGCAAGTCCCTGCAGGTTTAATGGGACACCGGGTAGTAGAAGAACCATGGATAGTGGTGGCCGCGGACTTCATGGGCCCTCTTCCTAGAAGCAAACTAGGATTTCAATATGTTCTAGTAATACAAGATTTATTCACGAAATGGATAGAAGTAATACCCCTACGTGTAACTACGGGTAAGAAAATTGAAGCCGCCTTTCGCGAAAATATCATTAATCGCTGGGGAACGCCCCAGGTGCTTTTCGCGTATAATGAGACAGAATTTGTAAATAAAATTCTCTATCAGCTCGCCCACGAATTTAACATAATGCATACTACGACCCCTCCCTATCACCCCCAAGCAAACCCCGTAGAAAAAGTTAACAGAGTCCTGAAGACCATGATAGTCTCCTACATCGACAAGGACCATGTTAAGTGGGACCTACATCTTTCCGAGTTCCAATTTGCATATAACACAGCCCACCATACCTCGCTTAAGTCCTCCTCTGCGTTTTTAAACTTCGACAAAGACCCCAACGCATAAATTCCCTTAAAAAACGATCCGATCGCGAAGCCAACATAGAAAACCGAACCCCTGACTCCTGGAAAAATAGAATGACAAAAAGAGCCCTTTCATCTAAAATCAAAAATATTGCCGCAAAATTAGTTCCCCGATACGCAGGCCCCTATCGAGTCTCGAAAGTGATATCGCCTAACGTCTATGAGCTTTCAGACCTTACTGATAAGTTTGTGGGCAAATCACACATAAAAAACCTGAAACCTTTCATAACCCCTTACTAATTAAGAAACCCTGCCCCTAGATCTTGATCCAATAGAAGAGTCACAGGACGTTCTTAGATACCTCGAAGAGTGTGTTGAACTCATAGCACACATTAAAGATAAATGGCCAGGCTTCTTCCCAGCCTTCATCGAGGCACAACGTGTAGCCTAGGAGGCCTCGCTTGTCCCTTCGACGGCTATCATTAAAGATTGGCCGACGGACGAAAAGCTCCCTCAAGAAACTTTTGAAAAATTCGACCTCGTACCCCGGAACTCCCCCGACCATAAGACTACAGCGACCCAGACGTACTTTATAGACAGAAAGAGCATGACCGAGAACACAGAATCACTAACTTACACTTAACCCTGCAAGAAATTTAAAGTCAAAGCGACCCAGACTTTTCCCCCTCCCACTGATTCTGTCTCGACCCAGACTCTTGTTTGACCCTCGAATGCTGTCACGACCCAGACTCTTTCCCCACCCTCGACTTCTGATCCGATAAACCTGACTTCTTCCCAAGAACTTTTGGTTCCAAAACCCCGCCCCGCCCTCTCCTATCACTAAACCTCCCGGCTCACCAAGATGTTAACCCCCAGACGCTGCAGTTCCTCCACACTGCGGCACGCTTTGGATTCTGGAATTGTCAGGAAAACACCCATAGGTACTCACGATGCTAGTACCCGCGCACGGTATTCTGCTACAGATGTGCAGAACCCGGTTCCTCCTCCGTAAATTGTCCACACTGTGCTCGCTCCTCGTCCAAGCCCCCCTCACGCCACCATATGTAAACCTAATCCCCCCACTTAGCAACCACATCTATTTTCGGTTTTTATTTTTTTTGAAATGTTCCTAACTGTTCTTGTTCTTTCAGTCGTTTTGGTAACTTGGAATTTTTTTTCTCCCCTTATCCCATTTTACCAATTTTTTTTGCCTGCTTGTAATTGCCGCTTGCGCTTGCTGCCTACCCCCTCTCTTTTATCTTTACTTATTTTCCTCTTTCTTTTCTCTCTTTTGTTCTCTT
The DNA here is from genome assembly GCA_010014905.2 of Druon quercuslanigerum. Classification (NCBI taxonomy): domain Eukaryota; kingdom Metazoa; phylum Arthropoda; class Insecta; order Hymenoptera; family Cynipidae; genus Druon; species Druon quercuslanigerum. Next base: position 38,047 of record JAAAKG020202925.1, read on the forward strand.
AATTTTTGTTTAGTTATGATTTTATGATTTTTTTTTATTTTGATTTTATGATTTGCTATCTTCTTTTATTCCATAATTTTGAATTTTCCTTTAAATTTGATTTGGTTCCTTTTATGTTTACTTTGTCAAGGAATACTGAATTTTGAGTATGAAGTATTTTAAACCTTGATCTATTTTTGCTTGGTTGGTCATTTTAGATTGTGGTTCCTACTCTTGTGGTTTATTTTGAAGAATAAAATTTTGTCTTGTCTTCCTTTTGGTTTAAGACCTTTTCGGTCCTCCCCAAGGAGAGGAGAGTTGTGACGTTGCAGATTTTCTGCAACTCACAAATTCTACTTTGTATAAATAAATTCCTTATAAGGATTAACGTGTCTACACGAGGAGAATGTAGGACTATCTTAATTATTTTTTTATTTTTTTGTTAAATTTCCTAATTCCGCGGTCTCGAGCGAGACCCACGCAGAGTTGCTCTATCTACGCAAATGACATCCCGAATAGAATAGCTGAGCCTACTCATAAAGGATAGAATGGATCATTTCTTTTGGTCATCTGAGATCCAAGGCACGTTCCTGGTGAAGATAGACCGAGGCGGTTACCACCATAATTCTACATCAGTATAGGTGATCTCGCCTGAAAAATAATTATCGTTAGCAATGTCTGCATTGTGAATAGACGTTTCTTGGCTGTTGATGCCGTTTTCTTTGTTTGTTTTCTCTTTATCGGGAGCATCAGGAAGCCCAATTCGCATTTGTAATATGGATAAGGGGCTCCTGATCCTCCACCTCAGAAACTGGAATACAGCCGACCCTGGCATCGAGGGAAGGACTTTCACTTCTCACTCCCTCTCAAAGGAAGCAGTTTGAAATCTCTCCCTCCCTCAAGGCGTCTGATAAAGGACTAACAAAGGAAGGATAGGACGATAGGATGGACGAATAGGAAGCGGATCTCGTCGGCTATCTTTCTCTTGATCGTGTAAATTACGGAAATTAAGTTCTGCGCATAAGGCTTTCCTCCCTAATTGTGTCATTCCTTTCGTTTACTTATATACGCCGTTAAGCGCAAAAATCGGTCTCTTGGCGTCTGTAAACTCACGTTGTACACCCGTGCTCTCTTCTTCGCTTCATCCCAGCTGTGTAAGGTAGGAACTTATTTTTATTTATGATTTAGCCAAGCGTCCTTTTTTTTGTTTTGATATCTTGTAGTTACATTAATTTCTCTTTTCTCTCTGAATTCCTTGGGGAAATTATGCATTCATTGATTTAGAGGATGGAATTACTTCAATAGTGAATATTATGTGTGACTAAATAATTACCGAATAATCGGGAGTGCCGAATTGCCTCAAATTGAATGCTGTGTAATATGTTACCGACCCCCTTAATTTTTCTATTTCATGATGTATTTCTTTTCTCGACCACCCCGTGATTTTTCTTACATATCGATATTTCCCCTGATATGTTACCGATCTCGATAATTTTCCTCATTTTTGTTTTATAAAGTCTTCCCGACCATTCCCTAATACCGAAATGCCCCAAAATTGTAACAGTTTTCTCGATATTTTTTTTGTTTTGTTACTAATACCCCTTTTGGTTCATATTACCCGAAAATATTTTTGTTTTCTCGGCCCTTGTATGTTCCCGATACCTCTTGCAGTGCGGGATTATTCCCTAATTATGAAAGATTAATCAAACCGTTTATTGTTTTTATTACACCTTTTAGTGTCGAGATACCTTTTGGTTGTAATCAGTCTATTCTCATATTTTTAATCTATGTTTGAAACTCGATGTCCATACCCTTTCATTATCGACCCCTTGAATATCCTAAATTGTTGTATTTGTCTTACCAATGATACTCCCTCCCCCCACCGCCAGAAATTTATTTAACTTATCTCTCTCGAAGCTTGTACCCTGAATTATTGCATACATTTTGTGATGTATGCCCCCTACAGATTAATTTGATTTTTATTCACAGACCCTAATAACTATTATTCCGATGGAAGAATTTGCCCAAATTTGAGTTTATTTTTGATACCCCTATTGAGTTTCTGAAAACCCCTTATTGTACCCAACGCTAGAACCCCTTCAGTGTTTATTTTAGGAACCCTCATTTGGGCTAATTTTAGAGAACCCTTCTTTTATTCCGAGAATTTATTTGTTTATTTTTGAGGAAGCCCCTCAGCAGTTTGTCAAAATGAACCCTTGTAATTGTTGGTCAATTCTAAACGCCTTGTCACGGCGCAGTGTTATTATGCCGCTTAATAATGTTTAAATACTATTTCCCGTTATGTTGCGTAATTTTCTGCTTAAGACTGAATGCTTACCGTATGTAGAACCATCTTAGCGTACCATTAGTGACTTTGGTTACCCTAAAAATTGTGAATATTAACGAATTTTATTATTGTATATTTTTTTGCTGTTGAATCGAAGCTTGGAAAATGTTTAATGTCGATACTTTTTCTTTTCTCTCTAGTTGAGTCATGTTTTGTACCTTACCGTTATAATTTTGTGTTGTCGAGACAGACTATTTTCTTTTCTTATTTTTGTTATTGTTCACCATGCTTAAATCGTAAATATGCTGTTATTGTCTTATTTTATCCATGATTATCTTTCCTGTCAATTGTTTTGATTGACCTTTCTCAAATTTTGAATAATCCGCCTCTAATTATTTTATACAAAATATGAGCTTTGTTATTATGTAACCCTCCCCTCTGCCATTTTCAAATTTAGATTGAGCTAGCATTTTTCTACACCCTAAGGTTATCTTTTACTATTTTTGGTTTATCTTTTTCCCATTTCGTGTATTTTACCTTTTTGTTAACTTATTTTCTGTTGTTGCTATTATTGTTGTTGTAGAGATGTTATTATACAATTTGCCTTATCTTCCTTTTCTTTTATCTAGTATTTTAAATTAAGGTTTACCCTTTTATTCGAAGTCAGTGAGGTTCCCGTTTTCCGTTTACCTTTACCGTTTCTCACTCATTTTGTTTTAATTGGTTGGCCTTTGTCCCAAGCAAGGACTGGCGCCCAACATTCTGATTACTTTTTTTTGCATCTAATCGCTAGTACAAAAACTATTGGAAGAATCATCTCTCATATCGTTTAATTTCTCTACTTAGAGTGCCAAGTGCGCTACTGAAATACCTTTCAAATTCTATTTTATTTGGATTTGAAAAAGTTAGCGTTACATTAATTAAGGGTAATTAGCGTTAATTTAAAAATAATACATTAAGGATAACCTTAATTATAACTATTATTCATAAAAGTGTATTTATATTCTGTTTAGTTTGAAACTATAGCAAGCTAAATGCAATTACGTAAAGTATAAATACACACGGTTCTTTATGTTAAGTAATAATATTTTAGCCTTATACTTTAGTTCATTAATAATAAGTAACCCACTTATTGGAAGAATCATTATATATTTAGACACACTGTAACAAAAAGTGTCTGACACAATGACAGCAGCAATTGTTATTCATCATATGCCATATCGAGGCATGCGAGTATCAAATGACACGTAGTCAAACAAAAATAAGATGTAAGCGAACACCGATAGTCTCAGTAGACATACATATTCCCCAACGAGAAAATTGAAACTTAATTCCAAGCAGCACGTATTAAGAAAAAACATGCTATTATGCGATTATGCGATTCTTTCCTGCACATTTGTCTTTAGTATCAAGCAGTTATACTGTCCACTCGATCTACGTGCAACGAATCAATTTGACAAAGTCCCGTCAACTGATAATTTCGGTCGACGTTACTAGCATCTTTCTTGATTAAAGTCCGCGGTGTTAACATTCGTGATAAGAATTCATGTATGTACTGGGCATCTGTTTGGGGCCCTGTATCGCACTACTAATTGTGAATCTTGCTTATGCGTTGTTTTCACTAAACAAACATCGCGTAGGGTTTCGTCGACGCCTTAGGATGAGAACGGAGATTCAATCGACAATGCAACACTCTCTCGCTCTTTCATGAAGAGAAAATTTATATGTAAGTAAATATCCTTAACTAAATTGTGTGTTCTATGAGTTTATAGTAAAACCATTTTACTCTGAACATTTCTCTATTTCATTTAAAAATACTGAAATTGACACAGTTCCCATAGAACTGAAAATTGGCAACGTACCCACGAACAAAAATAAATTGTCAGGCCTTACCACCCTGACATAATTAGCACTTTTTTCTTTCTTTTTCCAAACTTCGATACTTCCCTCGTCTCTTCGCTCGCGACGTGACAACCACAAACTTTTTAATATCCTGGTTCATTGCTTTCCAATAAAAGAATCGCCTGATATACATGAATTTTTTATAGTAGTCAGAGTGACCTAATTTTGTGTGTACATGATCGATTACTTTCTTAGTTAATTTCATGGGCAAAACTATTTGCCAGTTATTATATGGATGATCTTTTCAAAGTCATATGTGTTCATGCAGCAGAAAATTTTTTTCATTACTCTTATTGTCGATATTATCCTTAACTGGTTTCAATACTTTATCGTGCTCTTGCAAGGCTTTAAGTTTCTGAATTCCATTTTCAAATCAGTATCTACTTCAATCAAAAGGCAGGGAATAATTTGACTAACAATAGGCAAATTATGTATTAAATTACCAATACTTAGGATGCGCTTTTCATCCTTTTTATAATTTCAATGCGGATTTCTTTAAAAAGAATTAGAAATTAAGTTTGCACGCTCAATATAATGCCTAACATAAAATTCATATTGTTGAAAAATTACGCTCCACCGCACCACGCGTGAATTTTGAAATTTTGTCTGAATTAAGAAAGTAAGTGCTTGATCAATAATGATTTCAAATTTGTTTCGGTATAGATATCTACGACATATGGTAACTGAATAAACGATGGCGATAAACGCTAGTTTGCAATTTAAACTTGGAATTTGGAAGATAATGTCTTAGCATGATAATATCAGGTAGATTATTTTTTTAATGTATATAACTTTGTCGGTAATTTTCAGTCCAATTCAAACAACTAGATTTATTGAGAATATCTCTGAACAGTTCTATGTAGTTTGAATAGCGAGATACGAGCTGTCAATAATAGTTGCATTATCCCAAAAAACTTTGTAATTATTTTTTATTCTCCGGTTCAGTGAAATTTCAAAAAATTTATAGTTTATCTCTTTTGTGTTTAATTACTTCAAGGGATAAATTAAATTCTAAAAATTTAACTGATTCTCAAAAAAATAATGATTTATCTAATCTCAGATTGAAGCTGTGAGATAAGATTCAAATTGATTACCAAAACCTAAACTATAGCCCTAATTAAAATCCGATGCGGCTGTCTTTATGCCAAATGGTATGCTACAGAATTAGTAGACCCTAGAATTATGCACAAGTGAGGTATACTGACGAGAATCCCTATGTAATGGAATCTGCCAATATTCCTTCGCAAGATCAGTGTTCGAGATATACCATACACCATGAAATTTCTATGTAATGGCCATAATCCAAGGTGGTGCTTCATTTTCAGATTCAATTATGTTATTGATAAATCGTGCATCTAGGCAAATACGAATGTTTTCATCGCTCTTAACTGCTATATGCCAAGGGTTGCAATATGAACTTGTTGACCTTTCAATTATTCCTGCAGATAACATTCTTTCAATTGCCTCAGCGATTGAAACATGATATTTTAGAGGAATGGGATATGATCTATGAACAATCGTGTTATGAGGTTTGATTTTAGGTGGATATTCACAACCATCGGCACTCTGATCTTTGGGTCAAAAAAGTTTTTTACATTGATATATATTTTTTTAACGAAGGTTTTGCGTTCAACAAGAGTTAGCAGTGTAAAGGACCCCACGATCGATCGAATTTTGTTCAAGAAAGTACCATTTTCAGAATCAGTATAAACTTTATTCTTTATTGACCACGAGATCTCGTTCTCCATTATTGAGACTAAATACGTACATCGAATCATTTACGCGAGAAATCAAATTATCATCATCTTTGCAATAATCCTTAAGTTCCATCAACCAGGAAACGATTTAAATCATTAGTACAATAATGACTCAAATAGTTTCTAAATAAAACGTTATCAGTAAGCACATTATCAACAATATTACTGATTGGATCGTTTTCATGTTCATTCACATCAATGTATTCAATATTATGGGGTATCCTATCATTGGATTCTTCGTTATCAGATTTCACTTTATCATTGCGCAATTTATTGATTGTAATCGAAATTATTACGTTCAGATTAATTATTTGATTTATTTTCAGTTTGTGTAGAAATTTCACGAGGAAAGGCTATTGTAATCAGCGTATTAGTAACAACCCTTGAGAACCGATATGATTTGAAGAAATTAAATAAAATTCATAAACAGTTATTATTTTTATGAAATTGTAATCATTATTATGTGAATGACAACACTTTTTCGAACGAAACTCGACCGTACAAAGCCAACTCCCCGGGAACGCAATAACCGTTAATTATGACTTGCTTTTTATAACAATAGAGCACGACCTTATTATTCAATAGCCAGGAACTATTAAAAACAGTATTGATTTTTCATAATTTCCTATTCGGAAATTCAAAAGCACTTGCCGATTTATTCTTGTCATTTGCTTTTCAATAGCTGTGGCAAGTAAAAGATTTGAGAACGGCAATTCTACAATTTTTCCATGATTTAATAAATATTTATAAACTTGTTTAGAAATGCACGTAATTTTACTACCTGTGTCAGTAAGAACAGAAGTAAAAAAATTAAAAACAGAGACCAATATCATTAAACATTTTTGAATTTTTGAGGATTCCGATAGTTCCACTTTTCTAGGTTGATCGATAATATCATTTTGTAGATCCCCCAAAACCCCATAAGGCCTCTGTCTCGCCGGAGGACCTAAAAACACCATGTCATGGGCTGGATGCGAATTATAATTGGAGTTAGGTTGAACCATAACTGCATTCATTGCATGGTAAGGGTGAGTCTGTGCATTGCCATAACCCATGTTGGTAGAACTGCATGGTTGATGCATGGACAAACACAAGTTTTAATTTGAATTTTGAGATCAATTTTCATATCCCGAATTATTGGAGGGTTCATTAAACGAATTTTCATTAGTCTGCAATCCACGGATATTAGACTTAAAATCTTTATTTCCCCAGTTATTGTTTTGAATTCGTTTATGTTGACGCTTTTTACCATTCTCACGTTCTTTATGTGTTGACGCCTCACGAGCTCTTAACGGAAGTTATTGTATGATGCTATAATTAATCTCATGTGATTATAAAACTGGTAAGAAATATTGAGCTTCTTTATATTGTAAAAGGAAGAAAGCTTGCAAATTTCCCTTGTTTAAATCGAATCGTCTCGCTGACCATTGAGATTTTATTTTTACACTAATTGAAATCCAATAAAATTCGTTAAAAAATCAAGTTTTGAACGCGGCATAATTCGCACAACTATCACCTGACTCACGCTTTCTGATAGATTTATTTTTGCTGCATATTTTTCAAAAGAGTCTATGCTTTTAGTTCTACGTTTAGGTTTTGTTACTTCTTTTGTTTTTATTTTTCTATTACAAATCTTTTCACGTAGTGGAATTGGATGAAAAATTTTCCATAATTTGATGTTCAAGATAGAAGTTACTATTCGAAATTTGTCTCTAATATCAGTCACTTGAGGCAATGGATAGGCTTCTTTTTTAGTAACCGCGTTCACTTTACAAAAATCGAGGCTGAAACTATAATTGCCTTTCGGTTTTCTAGCCACAGCTATTTGTTAAGACGAACCACTATTCGAATGTTCAATAATCATCAAACATCTGCGATCGGGTTAGTTAAATTTGTTGATCCAAATTGTTTTGATCCAAAAGAGAATCACAAACACCCTCCTCCACCTTCGCTAATATGCAGGTTTGATCGAAGAAATCAAGAAGAAGAGGCCTGGCTTCTTCTTAGCCTTTTCCGAGATACATTGGAACATAGCGGCTAACTCTCCGGTACCCACAGCAGCCATTATAAGAGCCATTATATGGAAGAAAATCTTCTACAGGAGACCAGGGAAAAATTGTGCCTCGTGCCTAGAAGCCCCCGGAACCTCAAGGCCGCGAGGACGCAAACTTAATTCAACAACGTAAACAGCAGGAAAACCGCAGAAACCTATACCCTCTCTAAAAAGTCATAGACCACAGAGATCCATACTTCTTCCCTTTCCTAAGGCTAAGCACCTTCACGACCCATAGTCCGTTAACACACACAAGGCAGGAGGCTATCCATATGTACCCGCAGTGGCAGTATCCACGGTCGGCCTTCTGTCGAATCTAGCTGTCCCAATCTCAAACATTTTTATGGTTTAGCCAAGATATTGATTGTCCTTATTCTCTTTATCTATATATATTTTTTTAGTTTTATTGACTCCTTAGCCAAATCAGACCCTCTATATTTTTATTGTGCTGAGTTTTTCTTAGGACGTCCAAAAAGTCTGGAAGCACCAAAACAACTATGCAGATAAAATATTATCCAAATGGTTCAAAGTCATCCTTGGAATTACTTTCAACGAGAAATCCGATAGTGCCCTTCAATTTGATCTTCAGCTTGACTCTCAAGGTCATGTCAAGATAATTTTTGTGTTTTCAAGTAGTAAAGTCTATTTTTGACACCGGCCATTAACAGACTGGGAAATTTTACGTTTAAATATGTACTCAGATTAGAGCTCGTAGGTATTTGAATGACTTTCAGCAGGCCTGCAAAGTCACATCTAACCTACGATATAAGCACATATTTAAACGTAAAGTTGCCCGCTCTTTCGATTGACAAATTAAAAAAGAGGAGTCCAATTTAAAAGCATAAAGTTGACCTTCAAATTCACTTGAAGGTCAAGTTAAAGGTTGAATTGAAGGTCATCCTTGAATTTCACGTTAAAAACTACTTGAATAATGACCTTGACCTAAGGAAATATAGAGCTGTCCCGTTAACCCAAGCTGAACCCTGTTTAAGTTTGAATGACCTTCAGTTAACGTACAAAGTAATACCTGATGTATGGCCTAAGTACATATTTAAACGTGAAATTTCCCACCCTTTCGATTGACGGTTTTAAAAATAATGGATCCTTTATAAAAACAGAAAGTTAAACTTGAAATGGCCTGGAAGATCAAGGTCAAGGTCAAATTAAAGGTTACGATTTGATTTCTCTTTGACAGTTACTGGAAGAATAACCTTGATCCATTTAAATAATATTTTATATGGACTGTTATTTATATTTTTTTACCTTAAAATGTATTAATTTGTTACCAATTTTAAGAATTCCCGCAAAATTTTTCTCTTTAGAGATCATTTCATCCTTCCCGTCCACGTAATTTATTGTTATTGAAATCCTTTTGCCTCAAATTGAAGTATTTAAAAATTTGAATTCTTCTTGCATGTTTTAGCGTTTAACATTCAGTAGGTTTCTCTCTCTCTCTTCCTTTTGGAATAGAGATTCATTATTTCCTGATCTTTTTATCACTTACTTTGGCTGAATTGATTTTGATTAGAGTTCTCGATACGATATTTAAAAAGATCACAATAGCGGCTTTGCTTTCTGATATGTTAATATTAATAGGATTGGAGCAAACTAAGCATCTTTTATGACAGAAAAGTCATTTTTTAAAGATAATTAAGTAAGCTTAAGACTTTAACCATCTATCTAAAAGTGAAAAAATATTTAAGAAAATGATCAATAAATGACGTACAGTAGGAGGAGGGGAGGCAGACATAGTTTATTACTTTTCATTACAAGTTGTAGAGGTGTTTTGAATTAGGCCTCTAGTTCGTTATGTAATTTAAGTATGTTCCCTGAATTCGTGACACCGTTTCTATAGCAATATATAGAAGAAAAACCAATTAACTTTTAAAAAAACCTAACTTTCATAATGATATTCTCAAAAGACCCTATTTTTCGCTTTGCCCATTTTGACAAATTATTGCAATTAGAAACTTTTTAATATGGTCCCAAAAGAAGATTGGCTGGGGCCTTGATGCCAAATAACTTTAAAATCACATTTTAGATAGAATGTGCATTAATCATACTAATTAATTTTAGTTCTATGCACGCCCGACCCAAAAATACATCACGATTTCGCGTTTAACGCCTACAGGAGCTTCAGCGGTTTCTTGTGTGGTCATTCGTACGACGTTGCCTTTTTCCATGTTCACTTTGACCCTTCTTACACCGCGAAAAGCATATAATCCAGCCAGATAATCACTACTTTCCAAAACTGCAAATACGTCACCATCGGATGTTGATAATACAATGTGTTCATGGTTCGGAATAGGCAAAAATTTATTTTGTGCTACGCGTATTTTAATTGGCTTATCGACAGGAAAAGTGTATCTTCGAAGTTGGAATTCTCGGTTTGGATTTGCTTTAGGAATAAGACGAATAAGTTCGAGGTTGTCAAGATGATATTCATTTCCGTCAGAAAAAGCAATTCTGGTAGGTGGAGCATTACACCTGGCAGGGGGAGATCTAGATCTGACTCGAACAAAAGACTCGGCAGGGGAAAGAAAAGTCTCAGGTGAATGTCGTCTCTCAGAAAAAGAAGAAGAAGTAAGTCGGCTACAAGAAACATCGGGAATAGGGTCGCCATTCGGTAAACAGTCAAATTGCAAACTTAACTCTGCAAGCAGAAAAAATATCACATCCTTTGAAATTCTTATCATTTATTGAGAATACTTTCTTAGTGGAAGCTTATAATGTGTCCCCTAAGGGTTTACATCTTTCTTTCACCTTCTTCCTATTCCTTAACACACCTCCCACACCCTTTTTGGTAGTGGGAGGGGGACCTACAGCTTAA